>NNCF01129955.1:1214678-1249213 GCA_002313205.1 Laupala kohalensis
GGGTTAATTGCTTTAAATATTCGTATTTAATCGTGATCACCGCGAGAAGACTTTTCAGTCGTGAAGATTCCAACGGACGGGGAAGTTCAGTTTAAGAGAGATTAGAAATTATGGAATATTTTGATAGTAACGGCGATCGAGTTAGAAGGGTAGAAGCACGAGTCTCCATAACGTGGGAACAGGGCAAGGAGGCGGTTCAGACGCCGTAGATTAACAGACATATTTAAAGAGAAAACCAATCAATGACTGTTTTCAGTCAACAACGTTCTTAGCTAATGCCACTGGAAATTTTGAAGGAAACTCGTTGGCGTGCTCGGGTGTGAAAAAAAGGACAGTAGCGGGTGGTCGGGCATCGAGAACATTTCATCATATGAGTCAGTCGAAATCAGTTGATTCACCCAGGTCGAGGGCACAGTTTCACACGCGCGAGATGGACTTTCGACTTACGTGTGGGAGTCACTTGTCCTGATCGTGGTGTTAACTATCCGGACATTGAACAAGAGAAAATTTCATGTTGAGTCTAGAGGTCTTGAATTATTGGTTCTTGAGTGGAACAATCACGAGTGCTCATCACAATATAGAGATGAGCTTCAAAGCGTCATGAACAATTATTATAGGGCCTAGGCTATTGTGCTCGAAGATATTTGTGGAAAGTTATTGAGACGCACTGAATTTTGGAAGTAACACGGGGCAACTCGTAAATTTTTGTTGTTTGCCGTGGGTCGTGAGTTCAAAGGCTTCATTGAATGACTGGCGAGGAAGGTGGTCAACTCTTCTGTGCGAAAGGGGCTGAGGCAGTCGACATCGATTCATGCTACACTTGTTTGAAGGTCAATACCACGGCTATTGAAAGAACCGTTATTCGTTTAATGAAATTATACGAATATTAGTTCGTATAATGAAATTTGAACCCTGAGAATAATTAATAATTAAGTAAAGTTATTAAACGTTACAATACATGTATTAAACGTTACAATACACATGCCATTACTCTCAAAATTACTTCAACGATAAGAGTGGAGATGGTACTATCGCACTCAGAGAGGTGAAGTAAACAAGTTCTTTGTAGACTCTATATATTTCTCTCTGCACGGATTTTCATAATTCTTGATAACCAAACGCTACCTTCATAACTCACAATGTGCCGCATGCCTCCCATATACAGTTTTATTCGTTCTTTTGTTGATGGTTTTTTCTTACTATAACCGACGCTCCTAAGGCTACTGTATAACCGTTTTGCTTTAGTTTTGACTTATTCTACATGCGAAGTAAATTTAAGCTTTCAGTCTAAAATTTGGCCAATATGTTCCATTTTACATACGATTTTGACAGATTTACCATGGGCTTTTATAGTTGTATTCCTCATCTTTTGTTTAGCATTTACATAACATATAAGTTGTTTCCAGAATATCTCAACTCTATATTTCCAAGCTTACCAATGCAAAATTCTAAAGAGCTTTTACCGCATTCTTCCATTTTTCGTCTATTTGTACCAGTAACAGTGGAACATTTATCATCGGAGTACGCTATAGTAAAAAGTTTTTCATTTCTGAAGTTGATCAGTATGTGATTATCATATAAAGACACGACATACAATACTCTGTATGAAAACCGCGACATACAACCTCGACATACAACAGTATGAGATTATTATTACGTTCCAAACCAATGGTGTAGAGTTGGAGCCGTGAGGGCACCCCTTCATGTTTGTTTTGATAAGTTCTCTCCCCGAATTTCTAACATGTATCTGTTTTCAAAAAATGATTCTACTAAGTCCAGTAATTTTCTAGGTACTCTCATTCGTTTAATCTCGCTCAAAATAACTGCCCATGAAGCATCATCAGATGCCCCTTGAATATTAATGAATTATGTCAAGACATATTTCTCCGTTCTTTCCCCGATATTGTTGATTAATGCGTGAATAACATTTTTCGAACCTCTGGATTTTCTGAATCCATATTGATTTTTGTATAATATTCCGTTTGTCTCCACTTGTCAAATATTTTGCTGAGACTAGGTAGGAGAATTGTAAGTCGGCATGACTTGGTTTTCTTCCTTCGAAAACACCTTTAAATATACAATCTTGCACATTTCCGGGAAGTAAGCTCTCTATACATATTATACTTTTTAGTTATGAACAATTAACCATTTAGAAACATTGAACATTTTACGAAACGTTCAGTTCGGCACAAAGAGACCGAAAGGATTTCTTCTTCAAGAGAAGCGCGAGACTCAGGACATCACAGGTTTGTGTCAAACAGATGGGGGAGGTTCAGAGATGTTCTCCAATTTTTAGGGCGAAAATTAAAAAATACACCGCAGTTTCTTGATAATTATGGCACTACAATGCAAGAGACAACGAAACTTTCGGAACTATAAGACACGAAATTTTGTCATCGTTAGGGAAGTGATGGAAGATCGAACGTTACAGAAATATTGTTTGTGAGGGAGAGCGGGGATATCACATGACGACGAAAGTTCAAGAAGGATACCGTATAAAACAAAAGGAAGTAAATGACAAAACCTAGAAGTTTCATGAATTTCAAACTAGTAAGGGAAGCCTCCAAGTTTATAAATACCCATGAGCAGACACAAAACGGATTATTTTGGGCATTATGTCATTTGCATTTTTAACATTTGGACATTTCATCATTCACATTTGCTTTTTTATTTGCAGGTCCATTTTTGACATCAAGTATAAAGCTTTTGTACATTTTCATTTTTGGACTTCAAGAATTAAGTTTTTGAATTTTTGTAGAATGTGATTGTGAACACTCGTAATCCAGATTAAGAAGAACCGATAAATCCTAAGTAGTTTGACCGAACATCAGTGATACTTCTGATTTTAGCATTAATAGAGATGATTATGTGAACTATTAGCACATGACTTCAATTGTCGAGTCCTCGTGTGATTTATCAAGTTCTAAAAGCGAGCATGACTGAGTGCCGAATTCATTGCTATCAAGGAAATAAAATATGCGGATTAATCAGCGTCACATGACGATGTACCGAGGAACACTTCGTCAATGGAGCGAATCGTTTATGAAGTCCTTCAGCGCTGAGATTGCCCATAGGCGTTTCTGTCTTCTTTAATGTATTAAAGAAATTATTATTATGTTACTATTAAATATGTTACAAAATAGCATTCCATGTAACGTGTTTTAGATTTTACAAATTGGTTGCTTTATAGTAAAGAATCAGTAGATGATCCAGTAAGAGTAATAGTGTAGTTACTGCAATGTGTATGCAGTAAATGATTTTGTTAGAGTGTATTTCTTCAATTACAGGCTTCCTAATTTATTTTGCAAAGATGGAATAATCTATCACTTTACTTTTAGAAATTATGTATATGTAGTGTATTAATTTATTTATGTATTAACTGCACCCTCACATCAGTGTCGTATCGCAGCCTATGTTTTGTGAAGCTAACGTCTGTAAACTGGTTGTTGAGGTTAGGTGAAGGATTATATTTGTATTTTTTTATCTTGAAATATTAAACATTCACTTCGAAAAGTCATTCTCTCACCCAAGTCATCAATCCCATTCCTCGAGATTTTTTTATCACGCTGTTTGTCCTCTGAGAAATAATATATTCTGGGGACCATTATTTAGCCGTAGGCGAGTGACTCAAGGGGTATAAAATTCACTTGAAAGAAATTCTTTTCGATATCTTCTTTCGGAATGCTATGAGAACTACTGAAATATATTCAGATAACTGATCCTTCTTTCGTATAATGTATCGTGAATGCAATGATTTACAAATGAAAAAATATGGAACCTGCTTCGTGGTTGTTAGATTTTTTATTTAGAACCTAATATGTGAAGAAATAATTCGTTGGGCCGATTGCCTAAACGCAAGACAAGGAATGTAGTAGCCCCTCAGCATGCAAAGTGAATCTTTGAGAATGATATCCTTACTTATCAATTGATCAATAAGCAAGGTAAGAACCACACATTTTTTCTATTATTTTAATAAAGATATAAAACAGTTGAGAAGTCCTTGCATTGAAAATGCAAGAACTTAAGAAGTAATTACACGAGAAAAAGAATTGCAAGAAATATGTAATAAATGTTTCAATTCGGTTCATGGTGGCAGAGCTTAAAGAATTTCTTTTGGTTTTTGTATTGGTTAATGAATGCTTCAAAATAATACTTTAACAGCATAAGTAAAAGCTTTTGTCTCCTCTATGGGGTATGTTTTGATAAAGTACGCAACTGTAGTGTAGTGTTAGAAGCGTTCACTGATATTACAAAGACTTCGGTTTCTTATCAATCGCAGTATACTTTTATAAAAATAACAGTAAACAAATAGAAGAATGGTGTAAAATTTGAAAATTCAAGAACTCCATTAAACAAGTTTTAACATTTCATATTACATTAAAGGAAATATATTATATGTCTTTAAAAATTTACTGAACCAAATATAACACACATGAAAGACCAACTTCATATTCATAGGGGTTCCTGCGTTAATTAATCCCATTTTATGGTTATTTAAATGAAACATTGGAGGAAAGCTGACTCTTTCAGTCATGGGTAGTCTTTACACACGTTTCCATGTCTGGTTATATACAATAAAATTACCTTCTAATGAAACATGATTTTAACGATGTCTGTTCCTAATAAGACTCGACACTATGAAAACACGAGTTTCTTTGGTCTTTATATTTTTACCTCTTGAAACTATATTATTAAAATTCTTTCAAGATTGTAATGACAAGTTTAGAGTCACAGCAGAACCTCATTTGAGTATGCTTTAGAGATGTCTCTTTTAATCTCTCTAGCTTGACTCAGTCGGTTTGATACTGGAGGAACAAGAATTTTTTATCGTTGTGAAAGTATAAGAGTACCTATAAAAAAATACAAAAGAATTGAAAATGACGAAATTATTGATGATAATATTCAACGAGAAAAATATATTTTCACACTATTAATAGAACAATAAGTTTTTTTTAAAAATATCGCTAAGATAACAACGATTCGTCAAAATAAATAAAACTCTAATTATGTAGTCATTGTAAAAGAAAACGGGATTTGCAGATTTATTCAATTCATGAAAACAGGTTTGCTGGTAGAATATCACGCGAAGCGTACTAAAATACACGCGGCAAATTTATAAAAACTCCAGGAATCTCGTCTGAAAGAGATTAGCTAGAAAGGCTCATTACATTTCAACAAAATGCTTCTTCGGACAAAGACACGAGTGATATATTGTATGGCATTCTTCGTTGCTTTAGGTAAAGAAGAACTTGTAGAGAATGCATGTATCCTCTGAATACCATTTCCATTACACACATATGTTAGATTTGCTTCCGCTTAAGTTCTTCTCTTGGGAAAGCTGTCTACTTAGTACGTCTCAGATAAATGACAGAGAAGAACAAATTAGTGCTAATCAACACTATTTTTGTTATAAATTATATTGATGTAAAACAATCTGTAACTTGAATTTTGAACAATCACGTATAAAAATTTAAAAAAGAGCGTTCTTTAATATTACATATTTGTCTAACTAATTAAACTATTTCAGAAATAGAAAATAACACAAGTACTTTTATTGAAATAAAATTACTAGTTTACATTAGTATTACATCATACTCAAGATTCAATTTTGAAAATAAAACGATGTATTAGTTTATTAATCATGTTACGTCGAATGAAAATGGGAGACGGGACCGGGGTTCGAACACGGGACCTTGTGCTCAGCGCACTCATGCGCCTACCGACTGCGCCATCCCGTTCGCCACCCGGGCCCGTCTACCATTCTCATTCAACTTGTGAAATCCGGGAGTCGCCTCAGATGAGGAGTTTAGTCTCTACGAGACCACCTCAGAGGTCTTTGGATTTCACAAGTTGAATGAGAATGGTAGACGAGCCCGGGTGGCGAACGGGATGGCGCAGTCGGTAGGCGCATGAGTGCGCTGAGCACAAGGTCCCGTGTTCGNAGTTTATATTTCTTTCAATTCAGTTCATTATGTCAAAAATACGTTTGTTGTTAATTCCTCCATGATATTACAATTTTGAAAGTTCGTATGCTTATCTTGCTATCAGACTGTTTGCGAATGTCAATAAAACGTTCCCTATTTAAAAATTCTCTTCTGATGTAATTAAAATACTTGAAAGATGTTTCAATAACAATGAACCATTTAACCTTCTTATATTTCTGTTTATGAACTAAGATCTCAAGTCATCTAAAAATTCCCCTACGACGTACATTTTCTCTATAGAACTTCCAAGTATCGATTATCAAAATTACTCTAACTAATGATGTCTATCATATTATTTCAAAATTCAGTGTAGGCTACAGTTCTTGTCTTTTCTATCCAAGATGTTAATATTTGAATACCAAAACTTAAAAAAATGTGCGTAATATTTGCAGAACATTATCTTCGTTAATTTTATTTTGGAACTAAAAAGGGTACTTTGTTAATATGCGACTTCTAATGGGGGGCATGTTTCGTTCTCCAAACGCGCAAATAATTTTCCTCTAAACAAACAAGAAATTCAAATTGTGCGCTTCTTGAGTTTCAGATCTTTCAACCGTTAAGTGATCCTAAGCTTTTATATCTTCCACCCACTGAATTTAGTTGGTGGTACATGATTAGTCATTGTGAGACTGTAAGCGGGGTGTACTAGTTTGTCATTCCGAACTTTGAAAGATTTGCGTTTTTGTAGACACGAATCAGATCTATGACACTAGAACAGATCGACAATCCTCACCCTATCCTGATAGTAAAACAATGATGATTAAAATGTTTATTATTAAAAAAACGTAAAAAATAAAAGTAAGAAAATAAAGATAAGTAATTATAACGCAATGAGAAAATAAATGTGGAAAACAAAGAAATCTAGTATTCCTGACACTCACTGTACGCCATCTGAAAAAATATGGTAATCAAACTATTTCAAACGAGTCATAATGATGAGCCACATTTCCCTTAAAAAACTTAATGGCAAAAATTTTACAATTTTTTTACCACTTTCCTGAATTGAGAAACTCAATTTACACGGTATTAATTTCGTTACATTAATCTATTAAGGTTTGAATTGATCAACCCGCTAAGCATCTACTCTAGCTGTAAAGTTATTCCTTTTACTTCGTCTGCACTTTCAGATCGCTGCATCTGACAATGTGCGTGAATTAAATATTTGTTTTATTGAGGACATAAAGGTATGAACGGTATTGAATATATCAAGTCAATTTCGTCATTTGCATCAATTATTGTAACATCTTAATAGAAAAAAATTAGTTCTTCCGAGGAAGCAGGAGGCATGTGCATACTGGAATATCTGAGTCGTATGGGGTGGGTAAACGTCAGAGGACAGGTGAACGGCAGAGAAGTATTTGATAAGGAATTACACTCTTTTATATCGCAACAACAAAAATAACAGTTACTGCCGCGGTCCTAATACTCACACCATATCGTAGAAAATTCAAAACGAAAGGATTGTTTCTTATCCTTGAACAAATATTGGAGATCTTCAATTCATCACTTGCACACTTAGTCCAGGAAAAGGTTGATTGTACCTGGAAAATGTAAAATAAATTTTTATTTTGTCTGATATTTATTTTCGGTTACTGAATCCGAATTTTAAGTTTGCGAACAGGTAACTCTGCTGTAAGGATCTGTAAATAGTTCCAAAGATATTCTAAAATATGCGAAGAATAAGGGGAGGGGTGACGTTCTTGCACCTCGGGTAGCGTGGCCAGAAAACCGTCCGGCTAAAAGTGCTGAGTGGAGACGCGTAGGTTAAGGAGGGATGGAGACGGGTAAGAAGAACCATGAGCATTCATGTAAAATCCCTTTCCTCCTATATTTGTTTTTATAAAATATTAGTATATGTTACTACATAATCGACTTGCATTTGTTATAATATTCTTGATCCATACTTAATACTGTCCATAAAACTCATACTATTTACTATCTATCATGAAAGTCGTGTAATTAAACTCAACCAACTTGCTTTTAGAGAAGTCATGCAACTAACCTGCTACTGCCGTACTTTTATATAAAATGCATACAATCAACCTGCTTCTACTATAGTGTAGTCCATTTAGGTAGTGCTCGAGATTCAAACCCCAAACTTTGAGACTTATTTACCATAACCAATTGAATTCGAAATATATAGCTAAGTTGTCATAAAAAGGTAATGGGAGAGACACTATCCATCACCACCAACAAGAGTTGTCACTCACCATGGTTCACACTGGAGTCCGCAAACACGAGTCCCGAAGCACAAGTCACCCCCGGACGGCAGCTTCTCCCCACTTTTGGGCTTAAACCCTTGATTTTAATTTTCTGCCGGAGGTCACCATAACCGTCCAACTCTGCAACGTATGTCAACACGGAACTAACAAACAATAAAAGTTGCATGAATGTGACATTCACTGCCTGTTACCCATGTGACTTCACCTTGGTAACTAATTTTGTATCACTTCCAGGTGTCACAACTGTAAATAACCCAAAAGTGTCAGATTTTTTAGTCGTATATAAGCTGACCATTACACCACCGCGTAATTCAACATTTTGAAAAATCGAAGAAAATATGCTACAAATTTAATTTTTTCAAAAAATATCGTTTTCTATTGATTTTAAAGCGTGTTATTTTTCTACTAAATGAAAATACGTAAAAACCAATCAACTTTATTAGTTATCAATTTTTTGTTTTGACGCATTATAACGCAGCAAGAGTGCGTCGCGTTTTGCCCAAAAATACGCCATTAGCTCAAATTACGCGTTTCCACATCAGTTATCAAAAAACTAGTAAAAAAGTAGAATAAAAATACTATAATTTGCCTGTGTAACTTAATTTATCTCGAATAGCAACGGTGCTGTATGCAGTTCACGTAGAAAGGTTAACAAGTAGAATTCGATAAAACTTAATTCTTTTTAATTTTTCCTAATTTTTCACATTTACATTAAAACCCTTTCAAAATTGATATTTTCAGGTATATTTTGAGTTTGAGTCCTAGCGTTACCCTTTCACACACAGTTTAATGCAATTGTTAAATACGTATGTAAGGCAGTAAGTCGCAAAACTGGATAGAGGCAATAATACTCAAAATAATTTCCTGATATTTATTTCACTTTTCGGCATAATCACTCTGTTCACTCCGACACTTATCCGATCGCCTGCGTTGGTCTTGCTGTGTGATGGTGGGCATTGTCATCCAGGAGAATCACTCCCTTTGCCAGGAGTCCAGGTCAATTGCGACCTGGCGTCATTTGTTACCTCACCTCCAGGTAGCAGATTAATTATGTTATGTTGAATGATAATGGGAGAGGGAATCGAGATTCGAACTCGGTGAGGAGATGAGGAGCGTAGTCTCTACGAGACCACCTCAGAGGTATTTGGGTCTCGCAAGTTGAATGAGGATGCAAGAGGAGGCGGACGGAATGGCGCAGCCGGTAAGCGCCTGAGCGCGCTAAGCTCAAGGTCCCGAGTTCGAATCTTGGTCCCGTCTCCCATTTTCATTCAGCATAACATAAATAATCTGTTACCTGGCGGTGACCTAGACGGAATCATAGTTTAACGACTAATATCACTTGTACAATCGTTTAAAAAAATTCTAGATTTTTTTCACCGACAGGTAGGGAAATTCAGATACACACCTTAGGGACAGCCAATGTAATCCTTCCCCGTGTGTGGGACTCTCCGAATATTGTTGGGCCTTCTCCCCGGTACTGCTATTCGCATTTCTTCAGGGTGGAGCTGTTCACCATGGAAGGCGTCTTTTTTTCTACGCTAAAATCCAATATCGATCAAGTTGACAGATATGCTCACGCGTTTGCTCCGCGATCTATGCGTATGACACGAGGTGTTCTTTTACTTTCTTCTATCGTACGACACTCTCCGTGTAATAACAATAACCTCTAGCAAGTTATTACTGCGAAGCATTAGTTCAACGATTTAGACTAGGGTTTCCTTTCGTGAGGTCAATTCCAACGTCCTCTCATATTTTATCCACCGGGAGCAGTGGAAGAACTCATGTTGTACGTCGTCCGTTACAACCCGGAAATAGACACAGTTCGGGCTACTTATCTTCCTCATGCTAAGTAGAAACTGCAAGAAAGACTCGTGACCCATAATAAACTGGATGATAGTAGTCTACATTCCCATGTTCCCACTCGACCCATGATTTGACATTCCCGATAAGACAGTATGCCCATCTTCCGTTATGGCTCTTGTCATACTCGTCCTGCCAAGTCTCCATGGCGATGACCATCACATCTTGAGTGGCGCGGTCCAAGTTCATTCCGAGTCTCGTATACCTACTTCCATTGTTGTTCGAGAAGTTTAGTAGGGATGACGGCAGCCGATTAGGACCGCTGTTCAGTAGGCACACGTTACCCGTTGCTCACTCATTCCGTTGATGCTGTCCATCTTTGTTTTCCTGCAATTCACTTCCAACGCGTCGGCTCAGGCTTCTGTGTCATGATAACATGATTGAGCAAACCACAGGCATTAAAAGATTGCGCTTGTCTGGCTTTGATACAAGCAAGTGCACTCGCCACTCTAAGCGCTTTCTCTGTGACCTTGCTAATAAGGTTGAAGAGGGAAAGTATCGCATCCAGATATATTCCTAAATAACGAACCTCCGTCTTCGCCATCATCACTGTATTGTTGACTGTCATCGGCGTCGTAGTGTCTACGTATCTGCGAGTGAGTATACTACTACCGTATCGTGGGAAAAGTTTTAGATAACGGTTGACGGACCGGATAGAAATGCACCTGGAGCGTCAAAAGAAGATGAAAATCCATCAGTATGGATTCAGAAACGGGAAATTGACGATAGACGGAATTAAACTACTTGACAATGATGGAGCTGAAAGGGATGAGACAAATAAATTTACTGTCAAAAAAGCAGTTACATTCTGCGTATGACCACATGGAAGACTATACTAATTTACTCTCCAGAAGCAAGTAAAGGACCATCCCATCAATTCCGATCAAGGGCAGACGCAGATTGAGTAGATAAGAGTAAAGTATTAGCTATGTACTATGATATCTACATAATACCAACAAACTTATATTTACTAAAACAAAAACGATAGTTCACAAGTACGTAGTATTATCTGATTATCGAATAATCGGAATTCATAGTTTATAAACCGTAACTATTGTAATAACTCTAAATTCAAGATCAATTATTACAATAGAACACATCCCCTAGGAAACATGGTGAGTCTGGATATAAAACTTGCCTCTTTCTCACAGAAAAATGGAGAAAAACCGGGGCCACGATGGGAAAAACCCGGATCAGGATGGGAAATGCATATTTTCTTTTCTGAATATACGCGGTGCATTTGACAACGCGAGGTAGGATATAATATTGACGACATTTCAAGAAATGAAATTGCCAAACTATTTGCTATTACTGCAATCGTACTTGAAAGTTAGAAGTATCTTGGCAACACACGGATTATTAGGAAATTCGTGAATGAGATTTTTTTGAATGGTGTTATGAAGAATATGTTACAAAATTTATGAGAAAAAGTCATACAAATAACAGCACAAGCAAATAGAAGTGAAAGTGAGTTTTAGAAAAAAACACACCATTGTTTTAAATGTTTTAGAGGAAATATATATAGTAATAAAACAGATGGGAGAGGCGCTGAAAGTCATCAAGCCCCCCCCCCTCGTTGGAGCATCAATGGTAATAAAATGAATTTAATTAAGGGGGAAAATATATAAAATATTGTAATGGGTAATATTTACCTGAAAAAAATAAAATTCTAATTGATTTCTTAAGTGAGATCGTGTTATTTAACTAAGTGGGAACAACAGAGTTCCTTATCCCAGAAGGAAAACGCATAATAAAACAAATCGACTGAATTGTTTACTTCCAATTAATAAAAATTTACTTAACATTACCTTGCTTACACCCCCTCGAATGAATGACTGCTGTCTCGAAAAATTAAAAAAAAAAATTTCAAATGAAAGATCCTGGACTGCCTGCGCGTCCTGCTTTTTGTCACCTCATTCCCCACTCTGTCCCTCAGAAGCTCACTCACTTGATTACAATTTAGAAAACAATGTGATCATGTTTCGCCAATACTCATAAATTTCCACTTCACGCAGAGCTCGTATAATTGTGTGAATTTAACGAGTGCAAGTTCCTGGCCACTCAAAACGTTCCTTTTTGAAAAGTTTCGCTACTTCAACAGCCACGTCTCTTCTAACCGTTTCCTCACTTCAACGCTTTTTAGAATAATAGAAACTAAATCTGGACACATTCGAACCTTTAACTGCCACCCTTGTCTCCCACGCGTCTCTTATCAACCGCTCCTGCGACGCACGCCCAACGGTCGCGGCCTCATGGCGTTTATTATGTTTTTGACAGTGGTTCCAAGCTACGGGTCGAGCCGCCTCACACCTCGCTCTCTTTTGCGGCCCCTTTAAGTTTGTCAACAGCTCTTGCTTTTCACTGCTCCCACGCCACGTGTATCCTCGCAGTTGTATCTTAAAACCCTCATATATTCCTAACGTTGACCTCCTCTCTTCCAAAATATATTTTGTAATTTTCCGCTGCTTCCCAGTTTGAATCTAACGACGCCAACCCTTACGTTAACAATTCTTTTGCCTTCCACTTCTTGATCAAAAATAAACTTGTAGTTGTCGAGACTCTGACCTTTCGCCTCAGTTTATTGACTCTTCTCTCAGACAAAGCAATACTAACCCTGCGTTTTTAGTTGTGGTTAAAATCCTTGTCTCCCCCTCNTTAAGTAAGAAAATACCGATAGTACGCAAAATAAAATTCTTAGGGTTTATTCTAGACAACAAACTAAAAACTAAATTTTAAAGCACATATACAGCATGCAACGGACAAAGTAACGAGTTTATATTACAATTTATTTTGTATACGTCTCAATAAATAAAACGCATAATAAGGAGGCGCTACAAATTTATAGAGGGAAAATAAGACCTATAGTGATGTATGGAATGGGGATTTGGTATTGTTGGCATTATATTCCATTTATATTGATGTGTGGAGCGATCTGCAGGGTGGGAAGACAGAGTATGTACTGTATGTTCTGTTGAGACGTTGGTATAGTGAGAGATTCTGTGTGACGATGCTCGGTGGTGGTTGTTGGTGACATGCTAAGTGAATGTTTTGTTGTTATTGTTATAAATAAAAACAGTGAAACTCAAACGCATATACTTAATAATTAACATGGAAGCAAATTTGTGGTTAAAAACTAAGTAAAAACTAACTAAATTGGTCGATGCGAGCGGATACATTTTGTAAAAAGAATCATACCCGTGTTTGATGATGAGGATTACAGAAATTGAAAAAAAGAACGTATTTTGATGTTTCTCAAGATAAAGTGATATACTTTTTTCTACCAAAGTCTTCTAGTCTGTAGTATGTGCAATATGAGGTTCTCTGTTAATTTCCTTTCTTTTCTTCAAATAATTGCTCACCTTTGCCTCTTGGTCATATTGCTTCTCCTCGTGACAAGGAGGCGTATGCGCATGCATTATCTCTA
Source organism: Laupala kohalensis (assembly GCA_002313205.1). Taxonomy (NCBI): domain Eukaryota; kingdom Metazoa; phylum Arthropoda; class Insecta; order Orthoptera; family Trigonidiidae; genus Laupala; species Laupala kohalensis. The sequence goes on from NNCF01129955.1 coordinate 1,228,169, forward strand.
CAATTCTTCTCTTTCTGTTCTTTTCTACTCTGATGAGGTGTTTATCTTTTGACGCAATGTTTGTCTCCCTCCTAACATATTGACATATTCTTCAAACATTTCATGTTTCTGCTCTGTCTCTATTAAGGTTGTATAATCTTGTAAATTCAACAATCGTATCTCCCTGAATTTGTTGATGTATATTACTCGTTCATTGCCATGTATTGGACAGTCTCGTATGTGTTCTGATGTTTCCTCAGTGTTCCCATATTGACATAGCTCACCCTCTATTTTTTTCAAGTTTTCGTAAATGCACTCCAAATCCGCCATGGCCTCTCATAAACTCAGTTAGTGTTCTCGTTGGTTGGAATCATTTTCTGGTCTTCCTCCCAAATGTCTCCTGCTTTATGTATGAATGTCAATCATCCTTTATATAATGCTACTCGTCAAGTCTACCAGCCTATCATCAATTCCATTGTAATTTTATCTCTTGATCATTTATTCTACTTTCTCAGAAACTTTCCATTCACTATCATTTTCCCTTCTGTCCACAATATGTACCGATTCCGTAATTTCTGTATGTGCAAGTCTATCGGTAGTATCCCAGCTATTACTTTTAATGCTTCAGCAGATACTGTTTTATAACTTGATGTCACCTGGAGTAAACACCTACGCTACGTAAATCGCAATTTTCTTTCCACATGCCGATAAATTATTATGTGTCCCCACACTAGATATCCATACGACATCTTTGGTCTTATTGCACCAATGTAAAATATTTTTAGGTCTTTTCGAGATATGTTGTAGTTCGTTATACCTACCATTATCATACTACATAAGTGTTCGGGTTCGGTTCTCTACATATTCATAATGTTGGCGAAATGCTAGTCTCACATCAAGTAAGAGATCCAAATACTACTGCGTCCTCACTTTTTGTATTTTTATGTAATTCAACTTGACTATTATATTTCGCCTACCTGAGCGCACGTTACCGAATCACATTACCGAACCACATTACCTTTGTCTTTTCTTCTTACTATTCTTATTGAATTTCTTGACATTTTGTTTCATACACCTATTGCCCACATCGCCGCATCTCCTAATTTCTTGCGCGAATCTTGATACTCCAGCCCGCATTACGTCATCCGTATATGCGAAGTTATCGACTCCTTTCTCCTCGAATAACCACAAAATCCTATCCATTACCAACAGCCAATAAACAGGTCCTCATGCTGACCCTTGCGGACAGTCCACGAGAAAAGACGAATTACTTTCGCATCGCAAAATGTTCCTACAAATTCCTGTCAACTTGCCAAGTTGCTCCTTTTGCTGCTCATCCGGAATTTCTCCTTACTATCCTTTTGTCCTTTCTGTGATTCTTCCCTTACTCTTTTCCTTTTGCAATTTGCGTTGCATCTTATTTGTATCTTTCTTCAACTTACTTAATTTTTGGTCCATCGCTTATCATTTCGACCGTTCCTCCTTACCCGTGGTTTTGTACATTCTGCGGAAACTAACAATAACCGTACCTGTAAAGCATCTACCCGATTTTCTATTGTACTTTCATTCCATCTCATCTTCTCCTTTACTTCTAATATCTCTCCTTTTTCTGCGTAATTTATTCCAGTCTATACGTCTGCATCAGTCCGTGCAATCAGCCTGCCCATCCTCCACATTTTCATTTCCTTTGTGTCCTATTACTATTTGTAGAGCTCGATGGAAACTGTGCATCCCACCCTTCACTTTGTCACATCTGCACATCAATATGCTTCAGGAGATTCACTAGTGTCACATCTATTATTCACTGCCACTGTTCGCCATAGTATGTTCGTACACCATTATAATTTAGGACAATTAACTTATTTTCTATTATAAATTGTTGCAAAAGTTTTCCTCGTTTGTTGTTCTTTTATTCCCCTGAATTTTAGTTCTTGCGTTTGTGTCTAGGCAAAGAACAATATTATATTCCTTCATATCCCGCACAATCACCTGCAATGTCTCCAAATCCTGCTGTAAATTTTTCATGTATTGACGATAGCAACTAATCAGCACGAACTGAACACACCTTTTCCTATACAGAACAACCTGCATATGCATGGCGACATATTGGCATGCATTACGAGTATATCCGCTTGTGTACCACATACTATTATCGCACTCCATGGGCGTGGTTACACTATCGTGCGATATTTTAACGGTATATGCTATAGCTTTCCACCCAAAAATTATACTCCTTTAAAGCATCCTATGCTCACATAGTTTGCCCGCATATACTTCCCTAACTCTGATAACGCTATCTTACTCTTCTGTAAATTCTGCTGTAGAATCTTAAACATATGTACTGTATTACCTATGACCATCCTCTGCGACATCTTATCCTTAGTACCATTTCAACTTAATGTACTATGCGCACTTTCTAACCCCTTTCACCGCCAATTAACTCATACACTCTTCGCAATTCCCATACCGATGGCCCGCCTCCACACACGTCCAGAAATATCCTGTTTTTTTCGACATACCAACGCTAGATGACCAAATTTATCACTTGTAGCATCGTGTACGGGTTGTATCCTTCATAACCCGTACACTGATCATTTAAAAATATAGTCTGTTTTATAGTATTATCTTCTGATATATCCCTTTGTCCACTTCTATTATTTTATTTTCTTGTTTTTTTGACCTAATCTTTTGACGGTACCATATTTGACCTACTCTTTGAAATATTTTCCTATCCTCTTCTGTCTTAACATTTATATTCAGCACCTGCGACTTAAAATCCTTTTCATTTTTCCCTTTCTCTATTCCAAGTATATTCACCCGAGGTCGTCTTTTCCCAATATGTCTGTGTTCTATTTCTTCCCTCCCTTTTATCACCTTTGTCAGCTTTTCTTTTTCGGCACTATCTGGGAGTACTATAACCAAATATCGTCCTACCTTCTTCCGCAACATCTCTACTTCTGCATATCCATCATATAATACCATTCCCAACGCTTTTTGCAGTTTCTCAACTGTCTTTCCTGTTCTCTTTACTAATACCGTCTCCGCAGTATGTGCCTCGTTTGAGTACTTTGGCATATGTCTCTGCCAGTCCCGTACTCGCTCCCAAAATCCCTTCTAATAATTTCTTCGCTGTATTTTCTACATGCCGCTCCATAACCCTGTCAACACACTCTACTATCTGATCTATCCCGAATCCCCCATTAGTCACCCTACTTGTTGTATTACTTCCTCGTTCCTCGATTCTGCAACTGCATACTGATCCTCATCAACCACTCCGCCAACACCTCTTTCGTATCCTCCATAGTGTTCCTCCCAAATCCTTCCAATTCTATTGCTATGGCCACCCTTTTGTAACCTTCCCTTTACCTGTTCCATTGCTTTATTTGCAAGTACGTTTTCCATTCCCTTGCTATCTGGTCTTTCTCTCAATATTTTTCCATGTGATCTATTCCGTACTTCATGTTCACATTCTTTTGCAGTTCTGCATTTCGCACGTACAGTTGAACGACTAAATTCCATTATTCTGACACTATATTCCTAATTAGTCCGTGCGTATTACCAGATATTCTGCGAAAATATTCTTCCTTGAATACATATGTCATCATTTCTATCTGCTTTGTTAACTTATCAATGTTGACACCATCCCTCTGTATCTCATCTAACACATAAACGACACTTCTTCCTTTACTTTCCTTCGACATTCTCTGAGTATAGGTGTACCATCACCTCAAACCCAGTGTTTCAATCACAGATAGTAATTGTTGGCACTACTGACAGAGTTCCCCCTCCATAGGACGCTGCATTCCCAAAATCCAACTGTGTTATAATCTTTTCGGTTTCTCCCTTTCCTTTTTTGTCCGCCATCGTATCTCTCTAGAGTCGCCTTCTGTCATCCATGCACCTTTGCAGTTGATTAGCTGCTGATTTTGCAAAATATTTAATATCTTTTCCAAAATTTTCGTACCACTTCGGTATCTATAAATATTTATTTATTTGGCTTATTGCCCCATACATTCATTCTACCACGCTCCAATATGTTCCAGCTTCCCAAGTTACAAACGAAAAACCAATAATAAACGTTTTTCTGTCACGTGTCGCGTGTAATTTCTGAAGAAAAAATTCAATCCCCGCCAATTTTACTCAGAATATAAAAGATAAGCCTTTTCATCTACCCTCCAACTTTTTGTACAATCTCCTGAAGCTTTTATGTCCAAGGGGCAATTTTGTGTTTCAACATATACAGTTCTAGTAAGACTGAGTTAATTGCACTGTTACTTGCTGAATCGATTCAATACTAGTGCTTTGTGAATCTCTACATACATTGTTTACAATATGTTCCCCTTCGTCACACGGGAGATAGTTTTATACCCTTATATAGGACTCTTGCCATTAATATGGCCGTTCTCTAGATTTACAAAATATATGCTTTTCTTGTATACTATGAAGCAACTGCATTAATTTCATCGCTATACTACTATATTCAAGCAACTTACAATACCTGGTGTTCAAATTTTACAGCAATCATAGGTATTTTTCCTTCTGAAATTAGTTATTGAAATCCATACCTAATCAATATAATGGGCTCCGTGTGTTAAATTCTAAAAATTTATATACTCACATCCTCTGCAGTGATCTTCTACAAATTTTATCGTCACTTTTCAGCTGCAGTTTTTCATCATACCTGCAAATATATATCTCTTAACTTACTGCAATTCCATATTATCAGTTCCCGAAATCTCTCGCATACGTAAACATCGTTGTTTATTTTCGTATTTCACTCAACAGATACGGCACTATGGGTCTGATACCCTTCAAATTTTGCAGAGCTACTCAGAAATACATCCACATTCCAATGATTATTGAAATAAACTCACCAGAAATCTTGTACACTTTTCAAACTCAATTTAAAAAACTCCTAATACGGACTTTCGTACAAAGTAGTAGGTATGTAATTCAAATTCAAAAGGGTTTTATTTTAACAAAAAACTTACAATATATATGACGGGGCTTAGGGCCCGTGCGCCTCACAGAAACCCTAAAATGTACCGTGGGCTGTGCATACTATACCCTAGTATTCACTCTCAATGAACTGAAACAGTAACTAAAAATAGAGGTATTAAAATATTTCGAATATTTGGTAGCTAAATGATATCAGTAGCAGAAAAAGAAATTAATAAGTTTTAATAAGTTATAATAAATTTTTTTTACTGTCATAGCTATTTTTTAGTATTCAATTTTTAATCTCAGCTATTGTTATATATACTTAAGTGTTTCGTTCATTGAGCACCGTTGGGAACCACGGAAACCAACGGTTAGGGCAAGCGCGCTAAGCATAAAAAGAAGACTGGTTGGTAACAGGAAACCTGTAAGAGAAAAAAAATTCGGCGGCAGAATCAAATAAGTTCATAGAGAGAATACATACTTATCTGCAGGGCAAATAACATATACATACCAACATACCCAAATAAATCTTGTTTACATATTTACCTGTATATACGTACATATACTACTACTATCACTTATAATAATAATTTAAATAGATTTAAATTGTGTTCATTCTGGTCAATCTCCTTCATCAGTTCCGCCTCCCTCTTTTTTCTAACCAAACTCAGAAACTTGCCATGGAGTAAAGTAACGGAGATTCTATTATATTGCATTATTTCAAAAGTTAAGGTGTAATTTCTTGGTTTATGATTCAAGAAGCCACTTTTTTCGACCTATTTCAGTGTTAACGCAATTTAGCAGAATGTGGACCCAGACTTATTGTTCTGTGCATAAATGGCATTGCGAATATCGATCCCCTATCAATTTCCATAATTTCCATCCCCCAAGTCGAAACCAAGCGTAACCTGCTCTCGCTACCTTGTTTAATTTGTATATGTACGGTTTTCGCCCCCAGTCTCCTGCCACAATATTCTTCACGATTAGTGACCTCTTTTTTGTCTCTCAGCCGTAAAGTTTTGTTTCTCTAAATCTTCAAGTCTCTGAATAATTAATTATCAGATCTCACTGGACCTGTCTGCCACAAGTTTCCTAGACCGGCAGTTTCGATTATAGTTCTAATTTTTTGACCCTACCCATCGTTACACGTTAACTCGTAGCAATCGAATATATTGTTGTTCCTTTCCCCATTTCTTATTGAAACCTAATATTTAATGGCCCTCATCTTAATTTTTACTTGTAACGGTAAAACTCCGAATTCCCAAAGAGTACCACAGTTAGCTGTACTCGGAGGTACGCCAAGAGTATTTTTCAAAAATTTATTTTGAAGCGAATTAAGTGATACGAAATTTCCAACACCCCATGTTTCAGCTCCATACGCTACTGCGGGTACGAATAGTGACGTGTACATTGTTACTACAATCCTAGGATCGATGTCAAGGATGGTATCAGTACACCTCTGGATTTCATTTAGAACATACATGCCTTTTGTTTTGATTTTTGTATTTCTGGACCAGTTTATGTTCATGCTTACTTTGACACCTAGATAAGTGTAATCTTTAACTTTCTCGAGAGGTTGACGTTTGTAATTCCAAATTTCATTTTTACTAAACATCCATCCGGTCTTGAATACCATGACTTTCGTTTTATGTATGTTTATATTGTGAGATTTGAATAATTAACCAATCTAATCATTCTTTTGCGGAATTTTATTAGTCGAAAAGTTGAAAAATTTGAACGGAGGACGGTTGGGAACAACAACCATGGGTGCGGTCGTCGGCGGTAGTTTCTTTGACTTCAAGTACGATTTACGGCTCTTTAGAAATCGAAGCGAGGGAGGAGGTCAGCCCATCCTTAGGAACAACATGTGGCCGCCGGGGCGCGCACAGGCTCCAACTTGTTCGCAAAAACGTTGGACATTTAAACGTTTTTTTTGTCAGAATGTTCTAGAAGGTTCTAGAAGGACCTTTAAAGGGCCCAATGAGAACCCAGGCGTAGGAAGGGGAAATTATTTTGGATTGGGAGATTTCGGCACACGTGACATTCAAAATTTTGGAAATTTTGGGAGAAAAGAAGGGATGCAGCGTATTTAACGGAGACGTAGAAATCTTTCGTTCTCAGATATACAGATTCATTTTCGTAGCTCAGATATACAGATTCATTTTCGTAGCTCAGATATACAGATTCATTTTCGTAGCTCAGATACTCAGATACAGATTCATTTTGAGAGCTCATTTGTTGCTTCTTCGGAGCTCATTTTCGTAGCTCATACAGATGCATTTTTAGAGCTCATTTTGTTGATTATTCGGAGCTCAGTCATTTTTCGTTACGCACTCAGAGAGATTTTTTCGGCAGTGCGTAGAGGTGCGCACTCACATAGATTTTTACGCGCTCAGACATGTTTCATTACGGCTCAGAGTTTTTTTTCCAACGCCTCGAATTCTTGAGTTATTTGATCTGATCGAGCATCAATATTTTTGTCATTTGGTGTGCGAGACTTAATAGTTGACATTGAGAAGATAATACCACACATAAAATATCTCGAGTGGTTAGTCGAACGGGCCGTGCAGATACTGACGCTGTGTTCGGGGGAGCCGATCACACAAAAGGAGAAGACGGTGACCTTTGGGGTTGTCGCTCGACGCCGTCCGCAGGTGCTTGAGGATTGGAGCCGGGCTGACTTCTGAGAGGGCGCTACTGTACGACCTGTAGTCGTCTGTCATCTAGTGAGGTATGGGGCGATGGGTGGCGAATGTAAGCCAACCTTGCACTGCGCTGGCGCATTATTAAGCACTGGGCATTATTTACCTAGAGAGCAAGAACTTTGAACTGTATTTGTGTCATGAATGAACTTTGTCGCTCGTAAAAGATGCCATGTAAATTCAGTGAATTACAGCCAGTACGAAGAAGCCCAATTAAACTGTTAATGAGAGAACTAGAATTAAAATCAGTGTTTTGCTTTGTTTATAAGAAAAGTATGGGTAATTGTGGCTTAGATTAAATTGGAGTTAAAAAAACAGTGAATGATATTTGTGATGATAAAAGCAGAGAATATTGCTAATGAGTAAATATCAAGGTTAAAGTCAGTGATTTCCATTTGTGTCTTTTTGGTGGGAATGTGTAATTTACTGTGTCTTTTTGGTGGGAATGTTTGATCTCTATTGGTGTTGTGTCTTTTGGGGGAAGTCCTGTTTGGGGGTAAGAGTAATAATGTTTAGTTGTGTCGAGTGGGAGAATGTAAATTGTGTTTTACAGTAGTAATAAATGTTTTGTCATGTGCTCGAACACCAGATTGTTGTGTTGTCCTTGTGAGTGGCTCCCAGAGAAATTGAGTATTCAGATCCCTGTTAATTATAAGTAAATAAATAAGTGATTATAATAATAATAATAAAGTCACAATATGTAGAGACATTTTACCACAGAACAGTGCCAACGTATCTAGACCTATCTGAAGTCCCAACGGTGTTGTGGAGAATAGAACAAGATCGTCCGCACATAGCAACTCCGGTATCTGTTTTTCGTTCAGGAGGAGCACCTATTATTGGGGCATCTGTGGATACCTCACATAAGTTTTATATTATGTCGTTAATAAATAATATAAATAACAACGGAGAGAGATCACATCCCTGCTTCACTCCCTGATTTACTTGAAAAGTTGAAGTTAGAGTAGTATTATTTGGTTTATGCATGCATAGTCAGAACAATATCAAGCGTGCAAAGTATGTAGGAATTTGTTTGGACTCCCTTGTCCGCTAATACACACCAGAGGATGTCTCTGTTCACAGTGCCCAAAACTTTCTCAAAATTTACGAACACGCTGTACAGCTTTCCGCGTTTCTTTCGAGTTTGTCTCTCGGCTAATGTGTTGAAAATAAATATATTATCTAATTTGCTGTTGTTGCTTCTAAAACCAGCCTGTAATGTCGAGAGTTTATTTTCTTTCTCGGCCCAGTTGTAATCTACAGAATTTTACAAAATATTTTTCCAATAACATTAAGTAGTGCGATTCCCCTATAATTATTTGAATCGTTTATATTTCCTTTGTTTATATATATGTTGTTTTACAACCGTAGTCCATGAGTCTGGAGAAACATCTTCGTCGTAGATGTAATTTAAAAAGTCGGTTCAAAATGGCACAATATCATTGGTTAGTTCGTTAATAAATTCGGAAGGAATACCATCTACTCCAGGTGCTTTATTGGTTTTTAAATTGCGAATGGCGGTACATGTTTCATATTATGTAATACACGCATCTAGTTCAGTTACTTTATCGGTTGTAAATATTATTTCTCTTTCGTTACTACTTCGGGATGGGTTATCATTTCCTGCTAGAAGATTTTTAAAGTGCATTTTCCATCCCATTGCATCTATGTTATTTGATATAGTTTTATTTCGTCTTAATTTATGAATTGTGCCCCTTAGGTCGCGGTTACAATTTTTTGATAGTATTTCTCTGAGACATTCAGCTTCTACTTGTTGCCAGACTCGTTTACTTTCCTTAACTATATGTTTATGTTCTCCGCAGAGTTTAATATAAGATTTGCGCAATTCTATCCCACCTAGCCACTGGTATATTTTTAGGGCAGATTTTGCGGATGCTTTTGCATACCTGCAGGCATCGTTATACCACACCGAATATTTTACTCAATTTATGTTCCCCTGAATTATTTTCATACTCGACCCTGATTTTTGTAAACTATGTATTATGGAGTCCGCTGCAACGTCGTAATTTTGATCCCCGAGTTTAACTAGGAAATCGTTACGTAACATCCCTCAAGTCCTTGAGAAATTCGCCTCATAGGCCAATTTCTTGCCGTCATTTCATTTATACTTTACCATGTGTGCGGGTGTTACTGAAGTGTTTTGATGTGAAAAATAGATCTTTACACATATGGACGTTTCAAAACACGTTCCTATGTAATCCTTCCAATTTTCTCTTTTTGCCTGTGTTATTTCCTCCATATATTTCTGTTTAGTTCTTTGGTATATTCCCATCTTTTCTTATTTATTCTCTTTTCTTGGCGTGTTCGATTGACTTCTTTCTTTCATTTTGTTAGGTTTTTTGTTCACCATGTTACTGTTCTTTTACTTCGCGATTCTGCTATTGTACATCTTGCACACGTCTTCAATAACTCGATCTGAAGTATATCTATTTGCTCTTCTACATTGTTCAGAAAGTTTTATACTGCAGTGGAAAGAGAAAACGATCCTCCTACTCAGACAAAGATGCCTGGATAATAATAAGCAACTTGAGTTCATAGGTTATAAGGAAACTGTGTTCGTAGGTGAAGAAATTGAAGAGATGTTAATGAACAGTAAAGAATCAACAGTATTAGAGATAATTTATAGAAACAAATTGGAAACATTCAGATTACATAACTAATGACTTAGATGTGTTCTTGCGCGATTTTGAACAAACGGTTAATGATCTTAAAACAGCTGGTGCAAAAGTATCAGAAAAAGAAAAGTTTAAGTATATGCTGAGAACTCTGCCAATATCAATGAGCCCTTGTCTTCGTGGACTTAGTTTTTTTTTTTTTGTGGGGTTTTAGGGCTCGTCAACATCGAGGGTCATTAGAGCCCACGTGGACTTAGTGGACGTGTTGAAAGAAGAAGACCGTATCACCCCTTTGTACAGCTTCACTAGTCCTGTATTATCAATATTAAATTTTCACACTCCAACTCGTAATAAACTGTAGAATAATTTTTTGCCTTGTCCGTCACATAATCCAAATGCTGCGTTAACAATAATTTTTCATCCAAGACTATGCCGAAATAACGTTGCGAGTGAACTATCTGTATTTGCTTTTCCTTTAATTTTATAATCGGAACCCGCCCATTTAGCTTTAAATATCCTATCCACATCGCTTTTGTTTTTTCGCTCGACAGTGTTAATCCCATTTCTCTGCTGAACTTAACTATTTTATCTATACCTTTCTGACATCTTACTTCTAAATTCCTGCGACTTCTCCCTTTCTCAATGAAGACAAGTAATCAGTATACGCCACAAATTTAGTGTTGTCTCCATGCATTTTATGGTCACTAGGTTGGTGGTCTTTTAAGAATTCACTTACAGATCATACATCAATCCTGACAAGGCTCCAGGTAGCAAGACCCTTGGCAGGCATGATTGGTGACCTGATAGGACCCGGATACAATTTGCATTACAAATTCTCCGTGGCGATCCACACGAGAAAGGATTGGGTCACGAACATAGACTAGTCTGCAGACTGGCGGCCACGTTTGGTTTACGGATGGCTCGCGGACGGGAGCTCTCTTTAGAGGGATACACCACAGTTTTCCAAGTAGAAGTATTTGTTGTACTCACCTGCGTTAATCGTATACAAAATATGTCTGGACAGTGGTCACATTAATATATGCAGCGACAGCTAGGTAGCACTAAGTGCACTATGTGCCTATAGAACAACATCCAAATTTGTGTGGCTGTGCCAACAGATGCTAGGTATACTCCCTTCTTTGGAATATCTCAACAAAAGGTGAGACTGGAGATTGTCAATTGGAAGTCACAGAATATAGCTAGACAGGTTAATTGCTGGACCAAGCCAAAAATGTAAAAAGGTCCTACTAAACATAGGTAGGAAACGTATAAGAAAAGTAGTAGGTCTACTAACAGGTCATAATACCCTACGGAGACATTTACGCATTATGGGGATCAGTCAGGATCCATAGTGTAGGAGATGCGGCATGGAAAAGAAGACCCCCGCGCATGTACTCTGCGCGAAGCTCTTTCCAAACCAGATACCGTTACTTAGGTTCATATTCCCCAAATGTAGAGGATATCAGGAAGGCTAAAATCCAAACTTTGGTGACCTTCAGCGAGGCCTTGGGGTTGGAATAAACCCAACTGTACTAAGGGGTATATAGGAACTTCTAGACCTACGAGCGAGGCTCCTCTAGCTGGGCCCACCTATACTGTAATCTATTTAATTTATCTATCCATGTATTCTAGTAAATTGTTCAGTACTAGTATCCAAAAAGGAGGACCCGTTTCCGATCCTTGGTGACATACACGAGTTGCTTGCCGGAGTATTCTTTCATTTCCTATTTTATAATACATTGTGCGGTTTGTCAAGTAGGATTTCACCATCTTAATCAGATATACAGGTATTTTCATTGTTAGTAATGTATCTGTTACAGACTGCCATCGCACAGAGTTGAAAGTCCCTTCCACATCGAAAAATACACACATGCAGTACTTTTCCTTCCGTCCTTTTATTTCTTGTTTACCCGTAACACAGGCTCCTCTGTACCTCTCCCTCGTCGGAAACCGTATTGTCTATCATTTAGATGGGTTCTAATGACCTTGCTGTTGACGAGCCCTTAAAGCCCCACAAAAAATCTATCATTTAGCTACCCATTTCCTTCCACATGGACTCTAATTTTATTTCCTATCCACTTATCAAGTATCTTCCCAAATGTGGAAAATAACGGAATAGATCTGTTTGATCTTGGGATCCTCCAATCTCTTTTTGATTCCTGCAGGAATAATTTTAGTTCTATTGTCCAGTGCTGTTGAAACACCCTCTGACTAATACACTCATTACATAATCTTAATAAGTCCTTTCTTATGTAATTATACCTCTCTTGTATTATCTCATGCTGTCTGTCATGTCCCGCTGATATCTTTCTCTTTAACTTTTTGACCAGTTGTGTCAATTCCTGTTTTGTCATTTCTTCACATTCACCGTCTTCCTCCACTCCTAATTGCATGTTCCTATTATCAACTCCTTTATGCCTTTTCATACGTTTATTTCATCTTTTTTTCCTACTAAACGCCACACATTTTTCTTTATTTTTCGCGTTGCAATTCTGTAGGTTCTTCCGTTACATGTGTTCCTTTGTACCTATTCCAAGAAGTGCTTTTTTGCTCTCACAACAACTATTTTGATTTTCTTCTTGGCATTCTGATATTCATGTTTTTCTCGTGTCTTCTCTTCTCATGTTCTTACCGCCATTTCCTTCTCTACCTCCTTTCTTATCTGCCAATTTACTTCTCGCCCTTCCTTTTTCTTTCTTCAGTTTTGATTGCTCCTTGGTTTACCACTACTGTCCTTGCCTCCGTTCAAAACGCAGAGTGCAAATCTCTTTCAGTCGTAGTATACCCAGCAGTGAAACATCTATTATTTGTTCAACTGCTTCACAAGTTCTCATATTCACGCAGATAATTCATGAAACTCCTTTGACTCACTGTATACATTCAATACCACTTTTCGTCTAAGTTACTTTTCTGCGTCTTATCTCCATTTATCTTAAATTCTATGACTCTATAGTCACTTTCAACACCATTCTTTATGCACCAACCTGTGATTGTATTTTCTAGTCGGTTTTGTTAAATCAATTATAGAGAGTCCCCTGGAACCCATGAAAGTATTATCTCCAAATTCTTTATAAATTTTTAATTTGGTTTTCAAAATAAGTCATTCCATTTCCTTCCCTCTTATATTCGGTTTTCAATCCCCCAATAATCCTGATCGCGCGTTTGAATCCAAACACATTATAATGTCTTCTCCATGAAATTCTTCCAAAATTTGCTCTAATTATAGGAAATCCTTTTTTATATCACCACCATGGCAGTGACTAGTATTATTCGCTTATAATTCTGTTCACAAAGTATTACTTTACAATTTTCTCCTGTGTACTTTCTTATGTGCATTATATTTGTTTATCTATAATTCACATAGGTGAATTATTTATCGGTTGTTATTACTCTGAATGTTAGTGGCACATGACTCAGTTTTCCCTTCGGTGCATAATGTTCTTGTATGCAGGCTATTGCTATTTCATTTCTTTTCATGTATTCTTCCAATTCTTTCGATCCTGTTGCATTCCTCTGTGTATTCTTACTTAGTATTCTAATATCCATAATCTGTTGTTTCAATAATCATATCATTTGCTTATACTCTGGGCACCCCCGTGACAGTGTTGAATGCGCCGAATTTTAGTTTTTTCTTGTGCAGTTTATACATGATGCTTTTCCTTTCTTTGTTCAGTCTTTGTGTTAATGCTCTGTAAGTCCACAATGTCCGCAAATATAATCCATTTCTGCACATCCTCGTGCAAAATGTCCATACCTGTGATATTTATAACACCTAATTGGTTCCAAAGATTCTACAATTATTGACCTTTTCATATCAATATATTCTGCCTTACTGCATTATCTTCTTAATGTTTACCGGATCTGTCTCTAAAATCAAATTATCTTGCTTGCCATACTCTTCCCGATATAATACCCTCACACTTTTCTCAAAACATTCTTTTTCATTTTTCCCCTCAAAATTCTTTTCTGCTATTTCTCGCGATAGCCCAAATATCTTCAACCTTTGTCTTCTGGGCAGTGCCTCATTCTTCAATCCAGGTAATCCGCGTATTAGATTGATTTTCATTTTCTCTCTTTCATGGTAGCACCACTAATAACTCATTTTCTCTTTGTTGTATCTATTTGTATGATCTTCTCTACAATCCGCATCTACACACGATCCCTTAATTAATCTACCGTTTTTCCTTCATGTGAAAACAGCATTATATCTTTCTCATTATTCACCCCTGTCCTTTCCATCATTTCTTTATCTTTCTGCACAATGCCAGCATACGATGCTTTACAGCAGTTATGTACTTGACATGATTCCACAGAAATTTTCCATTTCTTGTAGTCTTCCTATACCTTCATCTCGTGTTCTGTTCTTCCTTCCCTCTTTCCCTCAACCTTTTGCAAAATCTTATTTTTGCTTACTTCCATGTGCTTACCCAACTCTTCTATTCTATTGAACCGTTCATATAATTAATTCACAATTATTTCCACTTCACATGCTTCTAACTACATCATTCTCTCGAAACTCACCAATTTATCATGTATCCAATCCATTAAAACATCCACAAATACCCCTGATCGTCCCATTATTGAATCTTCAAATGTGGAGAATTTAATATTTAGTAGCCTCTCTATATTATTTCTATCTGACGTCCCATCTCAGATAATTCCTCTCCTCTAGTCTTTTTCAAACGTTATATATCCTTCGTTACATTATCATTTATGTCCTTCATTCCTTCCAATATATCCTCCAGCGTTGTGATGCTGCCCCTTAGTACCTTCTTCAATTTATCATCATTCAATATCTTCTTAGCCTTGCGATATTGCATCATAAATTCATCCATCTCTCCCCTCCCGACTTTTCCGCTTTCATATCCTGTTCCTTCACTGGTATCTTCATCCCTTCCCTTACTTTGTGTCTGGTCCCCTTCTGCAAATATCCTACTCCTTTTTCTTATGGCATTTCTTCAATTCTCCCGCCCTACATTGTTTTCTTCTCTATGTTTCCCGTTATCTTATCTGCTTTATAATTATCCACAATAATACGAACGACGTAATCACAACTCTTGGCACTATTACTCTTAGGAATGGTCCTCATATTACGTAACTATACCCAAAATTGTTGCAATGGAGGTGCTGTTGGCCATTGTCAGCAGGCTATTAAACGTAGTAACGTCAATACACTCTCTTCAATTTTCAATTAATTAATTCAAAACTTTTCAAAAAAAATTCTGTTTTTGAATACAGATTTCAAAATTAATTTACGTCTTTATACTCCGTCTCGATTCCATTTATCATACAAAAATATCCCTACCCGTTCTCCAGGTATATTGTCTCCAGATATACCAAAATCACTCGTTTCCCTTTCACGTGGTTTTAATGTGAAGTGTAGTCCCTGCGACTCCCTAGACGTTCAATCTCGGCAAGAAAATACCTGGTGGGTGGCTGCACCTATTTTCATATTTGCAGTTAGAACCAGACTAGTTAGGACCTTGAGGCGAAAGGTTAATTTAGCGGGAAGTACCTCAACTTTAGGAGCTCAATTAGTTGACAGTCAAATATGTTGAAAGTAAAATTATAATATCGACACGCAAGACGAAAACGTGTGTGAGAATCCAAAATCCAATGAGTTCTCTAGTAAAAATGGGCACTCAATTGACATTTTTACTAGAGTTTCACTCTGAAAGAAATTTCCATGCAAATAGATTGGAGCAAGTGTGTTATGGATATGACAGACCTGGACATTTCCAGAAAATGTGTCGTCATAATGGAAACATAGGAACTCCGCAACGCGGTGGACAGTTCTGAGGTAACGGAAGATAAAATTTCAATCAGCGTGGAAGTTATGGAGAATGGGTTCGTAGTCGAGGGAAACAGCATGGTCCAAGGGGCAGTCGGTATAAAGGCGGACAAGATCATCATTCAAGAGTACGCTTTGCAATAGAGGTACAATCTTTGGAAGCACAACAGGAAATTGATTCTAGTGATAATAAAGGTGCAATAAAAATAAATAGGTTACTAGAGAGTGGCTGTAATGATCATGTGATAAATAATGAAGAATATTTTTCTGATTGTGTAACTTTACAACAGCCTATAGATGTTAAGAGTGAAGACTGTAACGTTTTAAAAGCTACCAAAGTAGCTACTGTAAAGTTTTAAAGGCTACCAAAGCATGTGATTAGTTACTTTACTGTTTATAATGATATAGTTTAATTAAGATAAAAATTTATTTTTTAAGACGGATATAAATTTGATATGTTTTGCAAGGATAACAGACAAAAGTAAATTTGTATCAGTAGGGAATAATTTTTAATTTTTCGACCAAGAAAATAAGTTGATTGTTATTGCTTGGAAAGAAGATAGATTTTATATAATATCAAGTAGCATACATAAGGAAGAAGTAAATATAATGTTACAGGTAAAACCAATAAAAGTACGACGAGAAAGGCGAAATGACATCGTATGTTGGGTCATATAAATGTTAATTATCTTAAAACTGTGTGTCAAGTTCATTTGTTAGATGGGGTATCTAAAGGAATAAAGTCATAATTTTTTTAATGTATAATTTGCATTGAAAATAGAATGTATAATTTACCTTTTGAGAACAATATAATCAGAGCTAAAGAGATTCTAGAAATTTCATACTGATTTTGATGGGCCACATAGAACTACTGGTAAACATGGTGAAAAATATTTTCTTACATTCATAGATGGTTTTACTAAAGTAGTCGAGTGTTTATAATAAAATCTAAGAATCAAGTTTATGAGTGTTTCGTACTATATATCATGTGGACTGCCGTGTGAATCACGGGTACCTCACATTTACTATAGTCAGGTACGCCGCGTGAATCGCGGATGCTTCACGCGGTCGTTCTTCTTTGAGGCCGCGTCGCTGACCCTTGTTACACGCTAGAACGTTGTTTTTACGTAGGTTAATGCTCCACGACCTCCTCAAAAGTACTGTTTTAGCTCGTAGAAATTTCTTATGTGAAACACTTAATGCATATTTTTCTGTATGTATCTTGCAATATATTCCTTTGAAGTATTTAAAAGCAGTCTCCTTCGTAGTCATCCATAGTCGCAGACGAATTACTAAATTGCCTTCACTAATTACTAAAGCAAACTGTTACTCAGTCACTCCACTTTATCTACATGTTGCAAAAACCAACATAGAGGTAATACAGATGTACTACATTCTACGAAAAAATATAAGATACGAAATGAATTTGACAGAATCAACAGGCCGAACACAAGAATAGTCACTGCAACCAAGGTCAATTAATTGTTGTGAATTCCAAGAAAAGTCCGCGTTTGCCAGTCAAGGAGAGTTGCACTGCGTGACGCGACAAGGAAATTTGGTTGAAGGTGATTCACTCTTCTAATTTATATAAAAAGACAAAAATAATGTCCATAATCAACCAAAACTTAATCTTTCGCTATTTCACACCCACTCACGCACAAAAAATGATTTGACCCGGGGAGAAAAAGTAAAAAATTTAGTATTGCGGCAGATATTAATCAACTAAAAGCTTGACAGGCGAAACCATTAAGAAATTGAGATGTGATAATGGTGAAGAGTATTTGAATGAAAACATTTATCGTTTAGTGAGAAAAAAATGAATTATTTTAATTGCATGCCCACCTTATGTAAATGAATTAAATGATACGGCAGAAAGGTATAACAGGTCTATTACGGATATGACATGATGCTGAAGCACGAATACTTAGAAGACTTTGGCCTGAAATAGTGTGCGCTGCAGTCTATCTTAAAAACAGGACTCTTTCCTATACTTATGAAAATAAAACTCCATATGAGATTTTATTTCAGAAGAAACTTTATGTTAAACATTTAAAATTATTTGGAAGTAGAGTTTTTGTGCAAGCACCAAAACAATTGAGAAGTTCAAAGGGGGATCGTAAAGCTGATTTGGGAGTTTTATTAGCTTATACTGAAGTTGGATATATTTATAATGATAGATATATTGGTTTAAATGAAAATGGTTCAGGAAGTAAATGTTCACTAGGCAGTGAGTATGAAAGTGTAGAGTGGATTAAATTTGAAACATGTAGAAACACATGAGGTTTCAGATAAAAGTAAACCAGAACAAATATGTGAGTTGAGACATAAATCTCAATCTAAAAGGAAACATAAATTACCAAGTAATTATGTTTACAGTAATATCATTTATGTGAATGTTTGTAGTGCTGATAGTCCGGTTAGTTATGAGGATCCCCCAGGGGATTTACAACTAGTAAGTACGTGTTTCTTCCGTGTACCCTACACGTGGAGAATACATGTGATAACTTTCGGTCAAGTGAAAATAGCGACCAGCCGGGACTCGAACCCGGGTCTCTTGCTTTGATCGCAAGGGTGTTAACCGCTACACCACCGGTTCGCCTTCCACAACTGTACACCATTTCCACCCAGACCTAAACCCCGGCAGACCTGAGAGACATCCCCATACAGGAGATAAGTGAACCAGGCGGCACACTATGCTGTGTGTGCTTTATTACCGGTTTCACACGGACCTACGTGTTAAGGTTCGTTAAGTACATATTTCTTCCGTGTACCCTACACGTGGACAGAAATTCATGTGAAGCATCCTAGAGGCTATGAGGATACAGATAGACTGTAAATTAGATGAGGCATTGTATGATTTAGGAGAAAGTCCTGGACCATGTATTGCAAATTTGGTTATAACAGGCAACATAGGTGAAGTGAATAGTCTATGAACTCCACGCTTTTTTATGCAAACGAATGATATTTCTCGATAGTTGAGCTTCTGTGGATTATTTCCTGAATTCTCATAGGTTTATTTTAAAAAATAACGCCTTTGTGTTAAGGAGAGAGAAGAAGAGGGTGAAAATTGAGTTGATAAACAAGACTTAAATCATCAAGAAATACCCGGGAACTTTATTCTGTTTCCTTGAATGAAAAAATTCAAATAACTTGATGTTCGTCTAGTGTCATGTCTATTCGACTAGCTAAACAATCGATATCTGCGGTTCGATACTTGATCGACTGTGACGTCACGTGTTGACGCACGACGCGTTTCGACTGCAAACGTTCATTGTCACTAGCTTGACTCGTCCACTTCTCATTTGGCTCCGACGCCGACAACTCCCCAAATCACCCTCAACGAGGCATCACACATCTCTTATTGACTTCATGACTATCGATCGGTTCACGAGACGATTTTGAGGTCAAGCAATCATGTGCCCATCTGGAGTCACTCTTTACACCACAAGCCATTTGCTTCAACGAGGGGTCGGCCCTTCAACATGAACTAAACTTCAACCCAATCATCAACTTAACATCACTCCAGCTGTCGCATCCTGCCGACACGGCTGTTCAACGACACATAATCATTTCATCGCTGCAACTAATCCAGATTTCACCGATCACACAGCCACTCAGTTTTCATCTTTTCTTATTTACTTTATAGAATGTGAAACTTCCAAAGTTAATTCGTTAGTTTATGTGAATAAGTAATATTTTTCTCAACTTTTCTCTACCTTTGGTGGCTTAAGGAAAGTCCAGCACATTCTATGAAGAATTCTCTTGAGCAGAACGTTCTACAAATACATAACATAATAATACGTGTTAGCTTGTACTACATTTAATGTCGTATTGAATAAAACAATAACAGCGATCTTTTTATGTAGGTCAAGAGCAACAGATGCGATGTACGTTCTTTGTGACAGACCCCGAGTAGAAAACGACGCGGTTCAGGTTTCACGCAGCAATGTGTATATCAATGACCGTGCTTTCGTGTACTTTTTTTCAATTAATTTTCATTTAAGGGCTCTAATGACTATGATGTTGGCGAGCCCTAAAACCCCAATACAAAATTTCATTTAACTCACAATACCATGGTCTCGAACTTAATATCGGTTTTTTCGTTATTTTTACTTCTCGCCCTTTCCGCCGCCCCCAAGCTTTGAGAATACTGTGCTCTTGAGTGATCTCATCTTGAACATAACGGAATTGGTAGTTGAATCACCTCGACAACCCTAAGTAATATATATTAGTTTTCAGTTCCTTTTATCCATTAACCCATTTCCACCCCGTACCCATTATGTGCTAGGGGCGTGTTTGTTTCATGAGGACTTAGTTCAGACTCACACGATATCGGGATTTCACAACTCAGTGACGCCGCAAATTATGAACTCGTCGCTGGTAGACTACGTTCGATATATTTCTCATGGAATCCCCTTCCCTAGGGGTGCTGGAGTTTATACGGGTTTATTGTGAACTTTGACGTCTTCGAAAATGTCACTAATAATTTCAGCGTGCCCGAAAACTGCGATCTCAACACTAATATCGGTCACTTTCGATAATTTTTACATTTCACTCCTTTTCACCCCAACACAAAGGGTGTTTATTCCCTATAGGGAGTGATCGTGTACATACCTGGCAATGAGAGTGTTACTTCACTTCAGCAGTCCCAAAAATGAATTATTCAACACTAATATCGGTTGTATTTTTATTACGTTTACCTGTCCTTCATTCCCACCCCTACTCCAGAGATGTTAGGGGTATATTATTTGCAATGTGGACTGATTGTTAAAATAGAAAGCACCGGGGACGCTCTTATCCATCTCAACGGCATCAAAAAGTTTGATTTCGAATCTAATATCGGATTTTTTTCATTATTTTTACGCGTAATCCCCTTCATCAGGTTCGGTTCAAATTGCTCCAGGCACTCGAGAGTTATGGTGGGATACATACATAAAACTTTCCAACCCCCATTTTACCCCGCTAGCTATGGGTTTTTATAAAGTACCATATATAT
>NNCF01129955.1:1249264-1351826 GCA_002313205.1 Laupala kohalensis
ATATATATATATATATATATATATATATATATATATACACACACACACACACACATCTTCCTCAGGACATCACTATAAAAAATACATACAATAAATACATAAAAGAAACAACAACAAAATTACAACGGAACAAAATCCACTCACTTCTCTGACACTACCATCCTGCTCATCTTCACTTCTCTCTATTACTGCACACATTGCTAAATTCTCCAGCCTGCCCGCGGTATTTACACATTGTTGCGTCACTTTCCTGTCACAAACGGTGCCAAAACTACTAAATTATATATACACTATAAAAAAAATTATTATAAAATACATTATTTAAATATATTTACAAAGTCTATTATTATTCTTACAAAACAAAATATAAAATATGTTATTATGATACACAAAATTTATTGTATTATTATCAAAGAATTAAAAATACTATCAAAATATCATAAACAAGTTTACATATTTTTCAAGTCAACTCAATATCAAGAACAATACACAATATTACAAAACACAGTATTCTCAAATACATCACACAGAATTACAAAATTACTTAATTAACATTATCAGTTTGAACACACTTATAAATACCATACAGATTTTAAAATATCTATGTAACAACTATGTACATTTGTTTTCTTTTTGATGTTGGTATTTTAAATTTTACTATATACATTATGATATATATTAAGGCAATCTGCTATATCTGTTCTATGGTTATGAACATAGTTCTTTTTAAGTACAGCATCTCCTACCATTTAAGTTTCCTTTCATACCCGTCTGTTTTCATGATAATAGAATTATCTACGTCAATATTGTGTTTTTGAGTAGGCATGTGTGGCTAATGCAGTTATCTTTTTGTTAGATTTTATCGAGTGTTTATCCTGGCTTTGTAGTATTGGGTGAAACATCCTATAAGTTGCACTGCATTCTAAACATTGAGTTTTATAAATAAAATTG
This sequence comes from Laupala kohalensis, assembly GCA_002313205.1. Classification (NCBI taxonomy): domain Eukaryota; kingdom Metazoa; phylum Arthropoda; class Insecta; order Orthoptera; family Trigonidiidae; genus Laupala; species Laupala kohalensis. The sequence continues at coordinate 1,250,216 of NNCF01129955.1, forward strand.
GATCTAAGTTCTTTAGATATTATATCCTTGAGATTAGAAAATAAATTACCCATTTGCTTTCTATTATTTCATTTGAGAATTTTGTCTAAAGATTTTGTTTAACATTTCACTTAGATTATTGATATATGGAAGTTTTGCATATTTGACTTTAACATTGTCTAGTGTTTTACTGCTGTAGTTTCCTGTGTATTGTTAACAGTCATCTTATTAATGAGATTATTAATTAGCCTATGTGGAAAATTGTTAAGTTTAAGGACTTTTGTAATAATATCTTTGTTTGATTCATGAAAAGATTCACCACTAACAGAATTTACTTTGTTAATAAAGTTGTAAGCACAATTAATTTTTTGGTGGTATGGTTGGTTAGAAAAAAATTGATCATCCTTCCTGACGAGCAAGATTTTTGGTACCAATTAGTAACGATTTGTCCATTTTGTAACCTGTGTACTGTCACACCCAAGAATGGTAATTTGCAATTAGCTTCTTTTTCTACTGTGAATTTTTAACATGGTATGAATTGAATACTTCTAGCGTACATTCCATTTTGTCTTTGGGAAGAATCAGAATAGATCATCAATGTATATTTTAATAAGCTTGATGTCCTGAAAATTTTCCATTGAATTTCAAATTAAATTATTCATTAAAATTTAGCAAAGACAGGGCTGATTGGTCCACCCATCGGGGTACCAAAAATTTGTTTAAAAATGGTTCCATTGTGTGTAAAATAACCTGATTCTAAAATAAGCATTAATATTCTTAAAAAAAAGAGGCCCATGTGTATCCTATTGTATGGTTTAATATCTTCCCACCTACATTTAATTATTTGAATGATAATGCTCGAAGGGATGTTGGTGAATAATGCTTGTACATCAAAAGATACCATTATGTCATGCTTATCTATTATGATTTCATCCAGAATTTTCTTCAGTTCTGCTGAGTTAGTTAAGTTCATCAGTGATTTTATTCAAAATATTTTTTAAAAATTGAGATAATTTATAGCACGGGCTATTGATACACGAAACAATAGGACTAAGAGGATCTCCCTCATCCAATGAGAAACCTTTGTACGTTTTCAGCAATCCATACATTCGAGGAGCTGTGTACTTTAAGTTGGTTATTTAAGTTGTACATTGTATACTTTAAGTTGGTTACCTGTGCTCTTATCAATGCCCATCTACAAGGTCCTGAATAGAACTATTTCATTTATTCTGTAAAGTAGATGTGGGATCTCTTGCACTTCGTTTGTATGTATGTTCATCCTGAAGAAATTCATTAATCTTTAAGTCATACATCTTTCTGTCCAAAGCTACAGTTACATTCTCTTTATCTGATTTAGTGATTATAATATCCGAATTGTCTTTTAAAAATAATTTAGCTGTTCTAAACATACGATCCTGAATTGCATCTACATTGTTTCTCTTTATTTTCTTAGTATCCAGGTGAATCACGTAATTAGTAATCTGATTCACACATTGTTCTTAAAATATTCCTCTCAGATTCATTCTCAATCTGTTCAAATCCCAATTATAGATCACTAATTATATCATCAACTGGAAAGTCAGTCTTGTTGTGACTCAGTGAAAAATTATCCCCATATGAAAGAATTTCCTGGACATCACGATGAATGATTTATTTGTCCTATTCACAAAAAACATCTTACAATTGCTCTAAGTTGTACAATCTTTCTTTAAAAAAACACTAAATTTCTTAATTAATATTTCTTAATTAATATTTTAAAATTAATATTTCTCTGTTGTTTGAGAACTGCTTATTTTTAATGGTTCTCTCACTATTTTCAAATTCTTTGATAATATCCATGGGAACTATACTCTGCAACGAACTTGTAATTTGAGCTAACCTATTGTTGATTTCAATTATTTTCCATGTTGTTATCTTAGCTGGAGAATTTAGCAATGTGTGCAGTAATAGAGAGAAGTGAAGATGAGCAGGATGGTAGTGTCAGAGAAGTGAGTGGATTTTGTTCCGTTGTAATTTTGTTGTTGTTTCTTTTATGTATTTATTGTATGTATGTATATATATATATATATATATATATATATATATATATATATATATATATATATATATATNGTTTTGTAAAAAGAACGTTAATATTTCACAAAAAAACATTTCAGTTTTATTAATCTTTTCAAATAAAAAGAAGAGCGAGAATCAGAAATTTCGGCACAAGAGTCCGTGAACGGCCGGAAAACATGGTCATGAGAAGTCCGGTCACCCTCCGCCATCCAGTTTTCTATGACCGCCTATTGACGGCCACACAGATTTCATTGGCCATCCAATGCCAATTTTTCCAGAGTCAGAGAGAAACCCTTTTCATGTGTTTAGATCTTATTTCCTGTATGTGGCCATGAAGGCAAATATTTCACATTAAGGAAATATATTATTGGTTCTTCTAACTTATGTGTTGCTTGAGAATTCAAAAATATCTGACATTTGTATGAAGAGAGCTATGTAGAAATATTGCAAACAGAAAAAACATTTGTTGGTAACAAGTCATGGGTACGTATTTAAATAATTTAAAGTGAAATAAAAGTATGACAAAATATACTCATGTCTCGCAATCCCTTCCTATTGTTCTATTTTTTCTAGAATTTCAATCTAAAGTATGGTTTTCCATTGAGAAAAAGTGCAATTACGACTAGGTTATTACGTGGGTATATCATGATTCCTAAGTAAGCTTCATGATTTCTTGTTGAATCATTTCTGTAAGCGGCGTTGTCCTGACTGCCTGACTGACTCATTCATCAACACAGACCCTAAACTACTAGAACTACACATGGAGTTTGGAAGGTTCAACCGCAACAGAACATCAAGAACTCCCGTGCAAAATTGGACAATCATCTTGTTAAATATATATTGTGCTTTCCAATAAACTTATATTATAAATTCTACGACAGAATATCAGATTTAATCTACTCATCGGAAATATCTCTAGATGGAACAAGTGAAGTTGTGTTGGCGATATAGACCTAAAGCCTATATATTCTTGGGAGATTATCATAACGCTTAAAGCGAACTGAGAATGTAAAGAAAGATCATTTTGTAATCTAGTATCAATTAAAACTGTCTTTCATTTGTCTGAAAAAATTATTCACGTTTAAAATTAACACACGCATATTATGAAAATTGAACACACTTATTTATAAATAATATGATTCATTTAAGAGATGTTTTTCTCATTGCTCTAATCGTCACATACATTACCGTCTTTGCTTTCAGCGCAATATTCAGTGCATATAAAATAAAACTACATTTCAAAAAAGTTAATGTAGTCGTAGAATAATGGATAAATAATACAATTTCTATTCAGTACATACAACGAAAAATTGTTATTGATATTTCAATGAAGACTAATAATTATGAAACAAAATACCTTGGGCTCCATTAAAAATTACACAAAAATCAGTTTTAATGATATATATGCAGAATAACTGTAACTGGAAGCAGAAACTTGCAGAACTTTGAAATAATTACTTCAATATTTTGAAAAGCACGAATCATTTTCAGATTGGAGATACTGTACAAATCCAAGTCAGTCTTGCAGTGGGTAATTGCTGATACAGAATTACATATAATTTAATAACTATGAAGTATTTAGGAGGAGAAGACGCATTTTTTAGCTGTGTACGCACCACCCTCAACCTATTCAAAGTACTCTATTTTCTTTAGAGAAGTTCATCTCCTAGTCCTAAACTCGTCGCAGACCGAGAAGAAATGATATTCTTCTTTGAATTCAGATGCAGTCGTTTTACTGAGGTGGTAGCATGTTTATGAGGAAGCTTCTCATACGTGATACGAGGACACTGGTTTTTATTTCTCGCCCATTAATCTATATTTCTGCCCCTCTTCCTCTTGCAATCACTTATTTGATGGAGTCTTTTTACGTGAACGAGATATGTTGTTGTTGGACACTGTCTGGAAGACATAAGATACGATAAAAATATGCGACACAATAAATGAAGCAAAAAGCCTAAACCCGTTGAATGTGATATTTAAATGTCTACCTTGTCTGAAGAGATTGTGATTGCCGCCTCTTCATCATTATCGGGATCACTCGAAGTATCAACAGAGAAATCATTCATTAGTACTTGATTACAGACGTCTCCAATCGAAATGTTGACGCTTGGCGTTTTGAAAAGGGGTGCTAGGGAGTTCTTGGAGCTTACAGTAGTTTCAGTGGTAAAGAGCTATAGCTAACTTGATTCGTTTTCATCCCCATAGTTAACGTTGGCAGAATAACCGAAGTATTATCCCCAAGATATTGTCTTTAAACTAAAAAGTGGGGAAACAGAAATTTTCCAGAACTCCTGCTCCCACCCCTTTAATTGGTTACCACTTCGTGCTAATATTATTGATTGAAGAACATCGTTACTATGTCAGACATATGATCTAGGATGAGGTAGAAAGGCCTTGGAAGGGGGAGTTGGAAGTTGTTGTGGCAGCAATGCCGATTACGTGCGGCGCGATGGCGGCGGTTGCATCGACACATGGAGTATTTATAGGCGCGATCGTCCACCGATATAGCACTGTGACTCACGCAACCCCGCCGACGACGGTGACGCCGCGTATTTGGTACCCGCCCACGCCACCCCGTCCTTATCTCCACTTCTCAACATCCTCCTTTCAATGTCGTGGGAGAAGGAAGGAACAATCAATGCAGGCTACCATCGATGAAAGTACACCAATTATGGGCGACTATCATTACAATAACATTAGCTTTCCTGCATAAACGTTGCTTCTTAAATTGCCGTTGATATCTGACAAAAATATATATTAATTAATATCGGTGGGTAGAGCGCTTAGTGGATGGCCGGGATTCGGTCTCCGGTGGAGTGTAGGATTTTCCATCACACCTCAACATCCAAATTGATTCCCAGGTTCACTCAGTCTGCTGTAAAAATGAGTACCGGGTCTATCTAGGGGACAAATCGGTCTGAACGAGATGCTGGCCACATCTCCCCCTCCTATGACCAAGACCTAGTAATTGCAGAGCTCTAACCTCCGTAAACCCGAGGGACACTTTCGGGGCCTGTTAGGGGAAAGTTTGACTTTTAACAAAGGTTGTATATTTATTCATGTGCAAGCAATTCTCAGTAGCCGAGAAATCAGATTAAGGCAGTTGTACAATATAACATAACACGTCATAATATAAAAAATACATAAATACAAGACAACAATCCGACGGCGAAATATCTTTAAAACATATGTAGAACAAAACTGATAGGGATGATTACCAAGGTGAATGACGATGAGAAAGTAAATAACATTAAAATAAAACATTAATTACGTACCAAGCGATGTGTACTCACGTACATACAACAGTCACCCATGAATATACAACTATAAACATATATAAATATAAATACTCATAATATTGCTCCTCCTCTAACTCTAACTTCAAGGATGTACATTCTAAATGACAAAGAAAACAAAATTTGGACAAATTTAGACATTTCACTACTACTACTACACTGTATCATACATATTTGTACACTAATTTTCCCAACTCTCATTCACCTCATTACTCTGCACTTCACGTAATTTTTGGTATTTTAGGATTTTCTTTCGTATTAATTGAAGTTTGGTAGAATTTCTGTGTATTTATGTACATTAATCCCTTCTGTTCATTAATTTAATACCTAGCAGATAACTAAACCTTTTTATAAAATCTTTGATTAAACTCATATCACGTAAAACCTACGGAGTGAGTTGAAATTAAACGTTGTAAGTTGAATTCCTTTCTTCCATAAAATAGGAATAACTTATTAAATCATTAAGTGAAATCGGGGATGGCTCCAAATTGCTACCAACCAATCATTGTCATACATGACGTATGGTATATTCCCCATTGACGTATAAAAGATAAAGACGTGAGAGATCATTTAATTAGGTTTGTAGCTGTCAGTCTCGGGACGATACTCACGGATTAATGAAATGTTTGGCACATCCACACCCCAGACACATACGGACTTATCCCTAAAGGTGAGTTTTTCCATATGCCAGAAAGTAAATTGAACTGTCAAACAAAAGTATATTTTCGTATTAAAGACCTCTATCCTACCTATCATTAATTCCCATGTTTTGCTTTGCTTCAGAGGAAGGCTATGCAAATACCTGGGCCTAGCCTGAACGTAAGTGTCAATAAATAAATATATAGTAATAAAAGCGAATTTAATAAAAAACGGTGGTATGGAAAGCGGAAAAAGTATTCGATGAAACTATTTGAAATTTCAAAAGGACTCTTTTTAAATGTTTTTGCGAGTAAAATGTAAAGCTTGGTTAATATTGATGAATTACAAGATAACATTGATGAAAAACAATTAATATTGACTGGTTATCAGTAGATGTGAATTTTCACTCAAATGACGACTAAGAAGCTTTAAGTCCACCTGAGTTGGATTGCGTTACGTGAGGCGGTCAATCCACTGAACGTGTAATGTACGTGGCATAATACGTGAACTATGAATTAGCTTTATTAAAGGAATAGAAGAAAAAAAATGTTTTGTAGTGTCAGCAGCCTACAATAAATGTTTTCTTTGAAAATTATATAATCTCTATCAATTATATAAAGTTTTAATCTTAAATATTGTTAAATAAACCTTACCTAACAATCTATATACAAAAAAAATATGCATCAAAACATATTTATATACATCAAAATATCATTTGCATTGCGCAATTTTTTCTTGTATATCATCAATTTTTGAATAATCACTCTTCTTATAAAAAATCTTTTTAATACTTTACATACAAACATATTTCTAATCGACAAAATTTTCAAAGAAATAAATAATGGCCTAAATGAATTTATTTTGGATTTATTCATAATAATTCTCAGAAAATGCTTATATAATACAGTTAGACTTAATATTTGTTTTGTAGGTTCCATCCCAACATTTAATCCCATTGTCCAGTCTGCTATGAACCAATGAGAAATATATAATTCTCAGTAATTCCTAAGAGCACATGCTTCTTAAAAGATACAAAATTTTCTAAATTTTATTTCTTTAAGTTTCAATATGTTTTTCCCAGGTTAGCTCTGTATCTAGTACCACTCCTAAGTATTTAATATATTCCTGTCCAATTATTTCAACGCACTTTTTATCGCACATTCTGTCTTCACCGACACATTCAAGACATTTATAACATACTATGTTATTATCAGACCTTAGATCTCCTCGCAAGCTCAAGTTTAGATATTTTGATTTACTTGCACTAAGGACCACACTATTTATTGAAAACCATCAACGCAATAATTTAAGGTCGTTTTAAATTTTCAATTCAACATTGTACCATGATTCATCAATATAACAAAAAGTAGTATCATCTGCAAAGGAAGTAAATTGTCCCTGAAATTTATCTTCACACAAATCATTGATCAAGAATAGTAAAGACCCCAAGACTGACCGTTGTGGAACACCGTGTTTTATTTCCTCAAAGTTACTCAATTTACCATTAAACTTATCATATTCCATCCTTCTTCACAGACAACTCTTATACCACATAAGCGCATTACCCATTAAACCACAATTATACATTTTATATATTATGGTTAACCGTGCAAATGCTTTGGTAATATGTAAAAATTAACATTTGTTTTTCTGACCCTTGTTAATTCCACCAGAAACTTTACTCAAAAATTCAATGAAAGCTCTTTCAGTATTTAATCACTTTCCAAACCCAAATTGACTTTTACTTTAAAAAATGGCTTGTTTCAAGAAAATTGATCAGATGAGTTTTCATTATCTTTTCTATTACTTTGGAAAAACATGCCAATAATGAAATAGGTCGTAGTATTTGCCACCGAGTTGCTGCAGTCTTTGTTGTACGTCCCTGAAATGTCATGTCTACGATGGAAGTTCCATTGCTCGATTCAAATGTTGGTCATCCATGAATATTTATTACACTTAAATCATAATTAAGAATAAGTTTTTCTAGTTTTTTGCCTCTGTTGTTTGTTACTCTATCATCCCATACTTTTGACCTACTGTTTAAATCTCCAAAAATGTAAATCTCTTCTCCATTATATTAAATTTTCTACTTTGGTGAATACTATCGTCCTTTTTTTTAATTGGCATATACATTAATCATTAATATATCTATGTCTTCCTTTACTACCCTAATTGCTTGGATACATGTACTGGTGTGCTGTTTCAGTTCCATTACTTCTAATTTTGGGTTGCATAATAGTACGGCAGTTTTCCCTCCTGTAACATGTATTGTTTTCATTCTCTATGGGAAGTATGGAATTTTCCCTCGAATGAGGTACGGTTCTTGTAATAAGCAGACATCGGTTTCACTTTTCTCTATATATTTTTGCAAGTCAATTATTCCTGCTTGACTGTTTTGTAAATTTGCTTGTAGAACATTAATTCCCATAATCTGTATTCTGCTGAATTACTTCACATATTCTTTTGTACTCCTCACATGTACGGCTCATTCCACAGCGGTTACTCACTCTATTGTATCTTATGCAGTTAATACACCTAATGTTTTCCTGCTCATTTTTGCAGTCCTTCATTTCATGCCTCTCTGTCGCGCATCGACCGCAGATTTTTTTTTCTTTTGCCGTACAATTTTTTGCCATATGTCCACACCGATTGCGAAACGAAACACCTTAACGGCTCAATGTATTCGTTTAATTTATAAGCATGATAACCTAAATAAAACTTCCCTTGTTTTTTTGTTATGTTGGAATAATATTCAATTAAGCTCTAGCACCCAGTGTTTCGTACGTTTTGTTTTTGGTCGTATCTTCTTCCTTCTTCCTTATGACCTCGTTCTATGCCGTGTATATTGAATTTTGTTGAATTAGTTTTTTTATGAATTCTATTGCTTCTTGATTTTATACATTATATAGAATGATTTTGGTTTCAATATTTTTGGTTCTTCTAAGTGACGGTGTCCAAGTTCATGAATTCTTTGTCCTAATAATTCACTGAGTTCCTCTCTGAATCTGACTCTATTAACAACTTTTCCCCCTGGTTATCTAACAATCATCTCTATGATGTTCCCCGGTTTCAGATTGAAATATATCGTGCATAGCTTATTTAGATCTATATTATCATCCTTATGTGATTTTCCCGCAAGCAATATTTTCTCCCTATTTCTTCTTTCCCTTCTTAATAAGTTTCTAATTGCTCTTTTTCCTCAGTATTCTGTTGGTTTTCTGTTCTGTACTCTAATATTTTTGCAAGCTTATTTACAGTACCTCGAATTTCTATCATCTTTCCCTCACCCTTTTCCTGCGGCGTTCTATTTTCCTCAATTTCGCGTCCATGTTTGTCAAGTTTGCTATTTTATTTTTGTGTTTTTGTCGATAAGTCTTTAATAATTCTCCCTACCAGTATTAAAATTCCACCTATCGTCAATTACAGCACCTATCGTCAACATATTACTCGTTCATCTAGATCTCGTAATTTGATTTGCCTATCAATGTTTCGTTCTTGTCTTAATATGAGCCATAAGACAACACAATCATGCAAGAAAATAGTTTTTGAAATTGTTATAATTTGTTTAAAAAGTACTACAGCAATGGCGTGATAAAGTACAAGACGGATTTAACTTTTATTAAAATTAATAAATTATTTTACATTGTAGAAGCACTGGTGCAGGAGGTAGTTTTTAACCGAGGACTTGAAGAAATTCATTTTCATAATATGTTTTGTATTTTTGGGCAGAGAATTATATAGAACGATTCCCGAATGATATGGCAAAGAATGGTTGACACTCTAGGGCGATGAATATTATTACTATTGCGAGTATTGTGTTCGTGAACGAGACTGTTTGCATGAAGCAAGGGTGGCACTTCAGTAATTCGGTATCACCCTATAATTTTTCCCATTCCCATCTGAACACAATATCATTTGTTCTCTTCTACATTCTTTCACAATTTCTTCTAATTTATTAAGATCTGTCCTTCCTTTCATCTTTCCTCTTATATATCCATTTATCAAGACAAATTTTATTGATTTATAATTTACTAAACAAGTTATCAAATGTTCATTGCATAGCTTTGTTAATCTGACAATTTCAATTTCTCTGCTAATTAATATAGTGGTACGGGTAGAGGCGGATTTCTTATACAAGTTCTCTAGGTTTTGTCTAGTGGCATGTTTATTGTAATAATAAATCGTGAATTTAGTGTTATTTCAATTCTAATGATTTTCAAACACTATACTCAGAATGATCTATAGTTCGATAATAATTTGTTCATGTAAAATATTTTTTTGTGTTAAATTACAAACATGTTGACATTCCATTAGTATTATAACGCGCAGCTAACTTTTATTTTATCTAGGAATTTTTGCTGAAATTTTTGAATCCGCCTCTGCCTTAGGGCCATTGATCGGAATTGATTGGATGGTCCCTTGCTGGCTTCCGGAGAGTAAATTAGTTTATTGTCCTCCACGTCATACACAGTTTGTACTGCTTTTTTGACAATAAATTTATTTATTTATTTATTTATGCAAAATATAATTGAAATGAAAGGGTTATCGAGCAATTAATATTAAGATGCAACATGGAAATATGTAATATATTTGGGGACAACACATTTAAAGGAAAAATGGCAGTTGTTTATTTAACCTTTCTTGTCAGTTTGAGAAATATAAGAGTTCAAAATTGGCGTGTAATGCATGATGGGCCCCATAGCGATCACAAGGCAATACTTTTTAGAGATAGCTCGATGGAACCCCTTTTAGACGTGCATAAAAGAGCTCCTCAAAAAGTATCGAAAAGAAAGATTCACTTGCGGTATTTGTTCTAGAAATACATACCACGAGAAAGAGAAAATTTAGCTGAGTGGGTGTAAGACGTTTCAGGGAAACCGCCCTGTTTGGGGCTGAAATATGTATAAAAATGTATGACGTAAACATTGTCGTTTATGTTTATGTGATGTGCTGGGACATGATTTGTGTAATAATTGAACATTTATTTCTATAGATTGATTACATAATTTTTTTCCTATCTATTATAAATGAATTTTAAAATTTGACATTAATAGACACAATAGAATGGGAATTATTAATTCCGAAAATAATATCTAGTGTGCATTAGTACTATGAAGTACGTTTTGTTTTTGTTCATATTTTCAGATTTGTAGATTGGAGCAGGAATTGACTTTGTAATATATTTCGAGAGAACACTTTTTGTATTTTTTGTGAACAATTTTTGAGGGAGATTGAATAAAAGCAGTGAAGGGAAAAAGCTAAACTATTGGAATGTTGTCTGCGTTGACCTGATTTGGAGGAATTTATTAACCAGTAATTTGAAAAATACTGAATGGATAGAGTAAAACTCATTCTCTAGTTGAGAAAAATACTGCTGTACATTACTGAACCTTGTTGTAGTGCCAGTTTGGCAGTAGCTTACCAGGAGCACATAATGTATCAAATATGGAAAAAATCTAAGTTCCCTATAATCCTCAAGAGAGGAATCAAGTATTTCAGTATTTTTCTGTACTGGTTCACATTCAGTATTTATGTGGGTGAAATTCGTCAGATTTTAATGCATGAGTGTGTTGTCTGTGGTGATAGAATTAACAATCTGAAATATGAAAAAGTTCTACGATCGAGGGAGCGACGATGCCCTTGCTGATAACTGGATTTTATAGAGAGTCAGTAATTGTGTTAAATGTCTTGAGCAGTATTTGGCCAATAGATCTGAAGGTCGACAATGTACAATATAGATACAACCTGAAAACCCCCCTGAAAAAATAGAAACAAGTGGCACGGAATTATTAGTAGGAAACAGAAAGACTCCTGAGCAATATATCCAGGCATTACTAGAGAGAAGGCATCAAAGATGACGAATGCATGGAATGGAAGACTAACGCACTGCTGCATACATGATGTGAAATTTACACAGTCTGGGAGCAAGTGGTTCATGCCCACGAAGGTGTTTCTACAGTTTGCGACAGGACACGGACATTTCAAACAGTATTTGCAACGTATAAGTAAAGAGGATAGCGCAATGTGTGATTGTGGACTAGATGATGAGACACTAGACCACGTGTTGTGGGATTATGAGTGGTATGGCACGGAACGTGGATGTTATATTTCGGACAATAAACGATGTGATGTATTAAATATGGCAGAGGAACGATCGCAAATTGAGACAAAGGACAAATACTGTTTGTAGAGTATGTAAATATAAAAATGATGATGAAGCAAGCATTACATAGCAAGCAATAAATAGATAAACGCGCTTCCACGGACGGGACGGGCGACGGTTCAATAGCGGCCGAGATACGCAGCGTTAAGAACTTACACGCAAAAGAGATTAAGTATACAGGTTACGATGGAAATGTAGGCAAACGCTAGCGCTCATTTTAACGTGAAAGAACTACTCCCAGGTTTAGCTGGTTTTACGTTGGCGCGCTAACAGGGTCTAGTGGAGTGGACCATTGTAATAGATGCTCCTGTCACTAGGAAATTAATGGAAATAAATACTCTTAGTCTGGTGATTATGAATGCGTAAAAGGCTTTAGATGAACTCGTTGATACAGTAATTCTCAGATAAATTTGATTGATTAAGGCAAAATCGCTTCCCAGGAAAACATACAATAACGAACTTTTACTAACAAATTAAGAACGGTTATCACAACATCGTTTAGTATAGAGTGGAGAATATTTATGTGAAGAAGAAAAATGGATAAAATGAGTAATAATACTTTTAAGGAAATTGATAATTAGCTATTACGGTTACAAATTGTTTTGAAGGGGAAATTATTCGTACCCAGAAGAAAGATTTGAAAATGTTGTGAACGAGAGATGAAATATGTTGGGTGAACAGTTGGTAACGAAAGAGAAGGAACGATACGTAAGAGGGACAGCAAAGTTAGGGGTGTTAGAAAGGAAAATTGAGGACATACTCAAGCTAATGGGCTCACATTTCTCTTGTCTTAGCCTCATAAATTTCCAGATACCTTTTTACATATATCTTTACATTCATCTATTCTCTTTTTCATTGAGTTCAGGAGTTATGTGCGTGGATCTCCATTAACTGCCAAATCATCCGCATATGCTAAAATCTGAATACCCTTATCTTGTAATGCACACAACACAGTATTCATGGCCACCGTCCAATATAAGGGACCACTTGATGACACTTGTGGACATCTAATTGCAATCTCCTTCATAATTTGCGCATCTCCAAAGTTTAGTAGTGGCGTTCTAACCTGGAAATAATCACGTACCATGTTGAGTAAAGTCTTTGGTAACGCCATCTCTTTCAATGTTGTCACAATTAGTTCCCATCTCGCATTATCAAAGTCGCCCTTTATATCCATAAACCCTGCACAATGCATTGTGTATCGTCCACTTATTTTTTCTCAGGGAGCAAGCAAGGCATCTTTCGCACTTATTTTTTTCTTCATGAATCAGTATTGGCGCGCATTCAATGTTTTTACTGCTTGTAAATATTCTTTGATTCTATTTGAGAGTATTTTATCAAATACTTTCCATATTATTGGAATCAAAGAAATAGGTCGATAGGAGGAAGTCACAGTTGATTGTCTTTTCCCTCCTTTATGGAATAATTTCACTGTACTAATTTCCCAACAACAAGGGTAATTGGATTCCTTTAAACATTCATTATATATTCTTACCAGCGGCTCTTCTATAATATCTATAGTCTGTTGTACCATCTCATGGCTAATTCCAGCGTACTCTGGTACTCTTCTCCGTCGTAGCTGCTGAACAACATCTAAAACTTCCATTATCGTTATGTGTCCTATTTGAGACATACATAAAACCATTCAACTTGTGACGTTTTCTTGTAGATTGTATTCAATAATAAATGCCCTGTCTCTTCCTAATTCTTTGTATACTTCTCCCCAGGCATCAAAGTTTGCCAAATTTTCTTACGCTTTATCTTATTCACACTGACCAAATACGGCAACCCCCACTTACCCTTCTCAAAACTTCTCTCACCAAATTCCTGCCAACTTGCTCTCTTTGCTACAAATATCTCCTGACGACATAATTCTAACCACTTTCTGTACTCTCGTATTGCAGTCTCTACATCATATACCCAAGACATAATACGAAAAGTTACCAAATTTGCCAACCTACGCAATTTATTCTCCCTATGTCGTATATTTCAATACTTAGTGACTTTTCATCTTATACGTTGTATTCACCACTACCAAACTTAACAAAAATTCTCGAGGAAAGTCTATCTTAAAAATATTCTTTTGATCTCTTTTTAGAGAAACACTAAATTAAAATTCTTATTCTTTAAATACATTGCGTAAATCGTAAAAAGTACTTGCTTTTTTAATCTATTTTCAATGAAATGCTTTATATGGTAGTGTGTATGTTACTTTCGCAGCGTTGGTAGACGTGTAACAAATATCAAGAGCTGGTAACTGAAATTAGTTTAGATTTTATACATCTGCGTATCTTCAGCTGTGTTCCGACGTGTCTTGTTCTCGCTAAAGAACTTCTCGAACTCATGTATTTTCGGGATAGTGAGTTATTTCATTAAGCATGGCCATAAAATGTAAAGAATCCTTGCAGCCCAGAGATCACTATAGAGAACTGTTTGTAATATATATTCGGTTTTGAAGTATGATTCTCGTATACAAAATTCTGTCGACACTAGAAGCGAAACGGAAGTTTTGGGAATAATTGCTTTTATAACTCGTGTATTTAATGTTCCTGTGTTCATATATATTTCAAGTTAATCGTAATGAAAATATCTCTATTTGTAAAAGTAGAAATGTACTCATTAAAATTAACCAACTACTAAAACTTTTAGTTGAATGTTTCAGCTTCGAGCTGAGCTTCAGTAAGGTAAATATCATTGTCAAGAAAGAAAATTAATTTTATTTATCCAGGAAAGAAACTGAACACAGAAGTCGTGATCTAATTTTCCGCCGCAAGCTAACACGATTTAGATATGAGGAAAGGAATGTAGGTTATATTATTTGTAGCCTACTAATCTTTTTATCGACAATACATAAGTAATTATCTCGCCGCATATCGGATTGCTAGAGCAAAAGCGCGCAGAACTATCAAAGAATCCAGATCCACCTCCTGGAAAGAGTTTCTAAGAGAACAACATCGTCCACTAAAGTATGGGAGTCAATCCGAAAGATATCTGGAAGGTATTCTCGAGTCCCAATATCTGAACTCAATTATCAGGGTCGGGTTCTCACCAACAACAGAGAAATGGCAACACCAATGGCTGAATATTTTGCTGACCTAACATCTACAGCAAACTGCGATCCTGATTTCATGAGAATAAGGGAAACAGCAGAGAGCACATCTTTTGACTTTTGTTCCACCAACTGGGAACCCTACAACTCTTCCTTCTCTATGTGGGAACTTGAGTCAGCTCTAGCGACAGCCCCCAACACTGCTCCTAACCCTGATTCAATTCATTATGAAATGCTGAGACAACTCAGTCTCGAGTCGAAAGAATACCTTCCGGATATCTTTAATCTTTCATGGTCCGAGGGAGTATTCCCTAATTCCTATAAGGAAGCAACGCTTATCCCTTTATTAAAACCAGGTAAGGAAAAAACGAACATCAGTAGTTATCGAAGCATTGCCTTGACGAGTTGTGTTGGTAAAACTCTGGAGAGAATCTCGTCTGGTATCGTGAACGGCATGACTTGCTGAGTCGATCTCAGTGTGGTTTCAGGAAGTTCCATTCCACCCTGGACAACTTACTTCTCCTGGAATCAACAATTCAAGATTCTTTCGTCCGAAGACAACATCTCATCGGAATATTCTTTGACATCGAGAAGGCTTACGATACTACTTGGCGTCATGACATTTTATAACAACTCTATGCCTGAGCATTTAGAGGACGTTTTCCTCTGACTCTCATGTCCTTTTTGGATCAACGTTCCTTCCGCTATAGAATTGGAAGAGACACCTCGGATCTCCTTCAAGAGAACGGTGTTCTTCAGGCCTCAGTCTTGAGTGTGACCTTATTTGCAGTGGCCATAAACAGCATAACGTTTGCTGTAAAGAATCCTGTTTTACACTCTCTTTTTGTCGATGACATTGCTATCTTTTGTTCATCACAGAGGGTCACAAATGTGGAGCGACAAATCCAACTCGTCCTCAATAGATTATGTCAGTGGTCGAAAACGACAGGTTATCGTTTCTCTGCTGAGAAAACACACTGCGTTCTTTTCAGTAGGAAACCAAGCCTTCTGACAGAACCTCACCTCGCCCTGGGGAACAACGTTCTCAAATTCTATCCTTTCGTGAAATTCTTAGGTCTAATCTTTGATCAGATACTGAATTTATGACAAGCAAGGACATTAAAGTCTCTGAATTTATTGAAGTGCCTGAGTAGCAGGGAATGGGGCGCTGATCGCTACTCCCTGCACCAGTTTTATCGAGCATTCATAAGATCTCGGCTCGATTATGGCTGCGTTGTATACAGCTCTGCTCGTGCAAGCTATGACCTCGGTGTTGACGAGCCCTAAAGCCCCAACGAAAAAAAACAAAACATAAGTAATTATCCAAAATCAGTCGTATTGTTGATAGTCTCTTATACGTGATTCTCTGTTGTATTTTTTTAGATGCTGAATTACTTTTTTTACCAAATATAAATCTATATATAAAGCTATAGATAATACATACTCGTGAAAATGAAACAAAGAAAAAACTCATTGTTGGACTGAAAAGTGTGGGACAGTATGATTGTTTTCGATACTTTTTTAACGGTATATCATAGGCATTTCTTTCACGTTAATTTTTTTTAGGTTATAAGGTACCTTGTGCAACTTCAGTTCAGTTAGACTGCTCATAATAGAATATATTGCATTCTATAAATTTTATTTATGTACTGTACTTTTCAATTTTTTCCTGTGTATATCAAGATTACTCTTCATTCTTTTCCACACAATAAAGTTCCTTGAATATGATATGTATGCGTAATTAATGTTATTTTATTTTCCAACCATTTTCCAGTTTCGGCATGTTGTGACGTTTATTTAGTAAATTTTTTATAAATATTTAGTCCTGTTTATTGTTTCCAAATTAGTATTAGAAGATTTTTAGCATTGAAATTTATCGTTAAACCTAACTGCTATTTTTGCAATATTAGTGAAAGTTTTAAAGATGTACACAATAATATCTTGAGAGGATCAATCTGAAATTTTAAATAGGTTATGAACACAAGGGATGTTCGGAATTTTTTTCACAAATCATCAAACTAAAATTATTGTTTGCTGATGATACTCAAGTTTGTTGATACTAATAATGTGTTAGTGCAATCCTATCTATTCCAAGTTATGACGAGTGTCGGGTGTTTTATTCTAAAATATCTGTGGTGGTTGTCCTAAAATTCCGCTATCTGTATTTTCTTGGTGTCCAATATCTCGATAACTTTACTATACCCTTTGCGTCTTCTTTTCCCCTCAATATTCGCATCGTCTTATTCTTTTCTTTTTTAATTTCCTTAGCTTCGTATTCAACCATTTCGTTCATCGCCTCAGTCTTGTATCTTTTGGTTTTTTATACATTTTTGCACTTGTAAGAGCTCCAACTGTAATGCATCAAAATTTGCATCTATCGTTCCATCATCCTCTCTTTCCAATTTTGCCATCTCCTTTAAAATATTCTGCTTCTTTTTCTTCATATTCGTCAAATCAATTCCGCAGTAATTTAGAATACCCTCTTCCTCTCATTCCGTCTTCCGTCACACTAGATACAATTTCTACCTCAGTTGCCCGATGATCACTATGCATTCCTGCCCGCACCTTCCAGCGTTGTATCTATATTTATTTACCAAAGACTCACCTGTGTTTCCAAATAAAGTATTTTTCCCGTATTTATTCCACGTTATTAATTTCTTTTCCATTATAAATTCCTTTAATATTCTGCCTCGTTTAATCGTCAATTTATCATCCAACAACCTAGATTGCGCATTCGAATCCAAGCATAGTAATATATCGTATTTCCTGAATTCCTTTATAATTTTATTTATTTGCCTGACATCGTTAGTTAAATTCTTACTATACTACAATAAATATTGATTAAAATGAACTGAATATTGATTTTTCTGTATAATATTACTTGTATGTGTAACGTTAAATATAGATTGTAAACACATCTGCTTCAGTGTCACGTAATAATATTGCATTCCATGGTTGTTCAGCAGTAGTTACACGGGATGACAAAGGCACATGAATTATCTTCCCATTTGAGTTGTATATTTCTTGGAAACATCGTATATCCACGTTCCACTAGATCATAAAATCTCCCGTCTCTATTGATACTGTCTTTCCTCTTTGTAAATTGTGTTGTATTACTCTAATCATATTGTAATAATATCCTCTGTGCAACCTTGTATTCAGTACATTCTATACTTAAAGTGTTATGAGAAAACTGGCTTCCTTTCCGTTGACAGTTAACACATATTACCATTTGTTCTTTGTGTGTACAGTCGTTATAACGATGACCTAATTCTCCACAATGGTCACAGGTATCAGCCAGCACGCTGTAAATTTTAGCAAGATAACCGAAGCGATGACAGCTATAACATGTAATGGGTTTGTGACTTCCTCAACTTTAAACTTTTCATATTTAGGTATAGTGTTCCCTGAGAACGTTGATAATTTTCATTATCCATCTCAACAATTAAATTCTCTAACTTCCCTTAGCGCAATCTCTCTCTATTCGGTACTCGGGTCCTTTTCTATACCTGTTCTTCTCGTCCGTTGTTTCGAAATTCCTATCTGCCACCCCCTGCCTAAATTCCATTTCATCCTTCTCTTTCTCTTTACTAAAAATGCATAACCGTCTTTTCCCTATTACTCGATGTTCGAATCCCTTTCGATTAGCAATTACTTTTCGCAACTCCTCCTTCTCATGTCACTTGGTAATTCATCTAATAGATCTCCCCCTGTGATTTCTCGCACCAAATCTATTTTAAATTTATTACCTGGTGCTTCAATCGCTGTTTTCAGAAGCTCCATAACTCCACCTTCCGTATTTCCTCTCTTCCGTAATATCATTGTTTCCTCACTTTTCAACCCCTGCTTTTGTCTTTTAAGAACGTTTGCATACGAATTTCACTTTTTTCTTGTGGTGTATTAATACCTTCTAATATTTTATGTTCACAATTTTCCACATGTTACCCAATGTACAATTCATTTTCTGTAATAGCGAATTCCAATCTTCTATTTGCATTGTTCTTCCCTCACCAACCCATTCTCCACCAACCCATTCTACGATTTCCTTCACATTTCTCTGCAAAATTTCACTTGTCTTTAATCGTGTATTTACATCATTCATTCTTTTGTAAATTACGCCTATTATTGTCTCCATTTGCCGCCGCCTCTCTCTCCGCACTTCCTCAATTATTTCTGTTTGTTGGGCATTCATATATCCTATAACAATCTCTGTTACTCGACTCACCGAAACTTTATCCAAACACACATCATCCATCTATAGTCCTCCCTGTCACCAAATCTTTCGACTTTTTTAACTCATCCCGGATACTCGCATAATCAAGTACATTTACTCGCATGGTTCTTCGTATATAATCTCACTAAGGCTTTCCAAAGTTCCTTCACTCCATCTCTTATTGAATTTTGTGTTCATATCATCATATGTCTTCTCAACCTTTGTTATACTCGCTATCTCTCCCTAACGGCCTCTTTTCCCTTTCCTTTCTGAGCCTGTTGAAGTCTCATCACCCGCAACAGGTACCTCATCACTCACATTACCAGTATATGTTTTTTTTTGTGGGGCTTTAGGGCTCGTCAACATCAAAGGTCATTAGAGCCCTCAGTATATGTTGGTGACATACTCGTACTAAGCACTACCTTTTCAATCACAACAAGTTTCTTCCGTAATTTACACTCCTCCATTGTGCCGATACTCTCATGAGACAGCCTTCCGGTTTTCCTCTCTCCTGCGTCATTTTTAAAGATTCTAGTATTAACGCTTTTATTTTTTTACTTCAAATTTTGCCCTTGCTCTCCTTTCTGCAAATTTCCAAGATTATCTTCGTATTCACTTTCACAATAAATTTTGACCCAAATGTAGTATCACCCAATCCATTGTTTTTCTGTTAATTAAAAAAAATTATTTTATTAATTTTTATTTTGAAAATTGATTCCCATATTCCTTTTCCGTGTATTTTCATTGAGTTATTAACTGTTTTCAGCTTTGCTAGAGACAACCACGTGGGAGGTCTTGTCACTTTTCTAAAAATACACGTTTGCTTTACACGTTAATATCGCCTATTAGTTAGGCCCTATGGAGGCCATCTTTACAAAACTCGACTTGATAGTGCATGTTACGCCCTTGCACCCTTCTATAAAGTATGAACCAATTTTTCTGAAGAAATTCTGTTCTAGGGGATTTATATATTTTGCACGTATTTAATTCATGAACCCACATATTGGCAGTGCTGTCATCACAATCGATAAGTGTAAACCGATACTATACAAAGTGAAAAGTACAACATATATAGTGGGTTCCTATGAGGAGAAGACACAATAGAATGGAAATTAATGATGCAGAAAATAATATCTAGTATGCATTAGCACTATGAAGTAAGTTTTGTTTTTCTTCATGTTTTGAGATTTGTAGATTGGAGCAGGAATTGACTTTGTTATATATTTCGAGAGAACACTTTGTAACATTTGTGAATATTTTTGAGGGAGATTGAATAAAAGCAGTGAAGAAAAAAGCAAAAATATTGGAATGTTGTCAGAGTTGACCTGATTTGGATCCAGTAAGTTGAAAAATACTGCATTTCCAAACCATTAACTGCAAAAAAGATAAACTAAAAAATGAGAATCGTAAAGGATATCTGTTCCAGCTGGTATGTCCTGGAATCATCCTCGGAATTCATTTTTTAATAATACGAGATACACGGTTCTGTCCTTTTTTGAGAACGAGCTGTTTCCACCATTCAAAACTCTCCCTCCCAATATGCAATTTTGAACAGAAGTATATTCTTCACCACTTCGTTGTTGTGGATAAAAGAGGCCCTGGTGTACTAGCAAAGGGACGTGAACGATCTAAAATAAAAATTATGTGTGTAGTTCTGAGCGGTTCTTTGCAGTGAACGGGGATGTATTTACTGAGCGGACGTTATTGAAATTATTATTTGTTCGGAAATGGTGCCGTCAATGTCGTATTTTCAAATGATACAAGATTGCTTCATTTGCCTTTAACCATTGTCAGAAGGTGAAATTGTTGTATTTGAATGAGGAATGAAGACCAATAGTTTCCAGCAATAAAGAAACTGATGGACACACTCAATGTTGGGGCCATAAACAAACTATGGCTATTCATATTGAATGTCGTACATGATACACTCGTAAGAGTAGTAGAAGAATCCGGTACATCTACTAACAACCCACATGATGAATGAAGAGACAACAGATTCTCGTTGTTTCCCAGAGAAGAGTTTTGAAGTTGAATAGCACGCGGATAAGAATAAAAGGGAAATATATTTATTTGGGAATAATAGTGGACTCAATTAATCAGAAAAAGTTAAAAGAAATTATTACAAACGGATCTGTTTAATGAAATTCGACTTTAGGAAAAAGAAGCTTTTGGTTATGGAGCCAAAATATATCTGTAGGATTTGGGCAAAGGTGCTATGAAATGTCACAATGAGGAATAGATTACCAAGATTGCAGGGGGTATACTAGTTGCGACATAGTGGAGCGTATCGCACAGTATCCACGAATGCACTAAACCTATTGCTCGATATCTTACCACTAGATATGCCTATACAAAAGTGAGCGTTGAGAATTGCATTGAGGACAGAGTAGAAACAAAATAAATCGTTCAGGTCAAATTAAAGACTAAATAACGAAAATATTAGTAACGACTTAATGAACAGGGTCAAGAGGTACGTACTTCAAAGAAGTATCCTAGAAAACGCTACTCTGCTACATTTCTGGTATCAATTGTATACGTGGTTAAAGAGATTACTTTTTTGTTTACTTGTGAAAATTGGACATTATTTGACCCATAGAGGCTGAAATATCAGCTAAAAACCCTGAGAGTGCTTGTGACCGCGCCCATAGCGGCAAGACTTGGTGGCCTCAAAATACACTATTTCGGAGATTTTTGAGGTAATTGAGGATTTCAAAATAAACAACAGGGTCAACATGATCAACAGAGAGAATTTAGAAGAAATGGAAGAACTGGTATACAAGATGTAATGTACAAGGCACTACATGTGGGACAAGGGTTACGAGTGTGCGTCTCTGGTAATTTGAATATTATAAGAACATGACGGGACTCACTGAGCTGAATTCTCAAGTAAAGCTTTCTAAACATCTTTATTCGTTGTTTCAGTTAAAAGTCTGCTCAAAAATTACGCAGAGGCATGTAAATTGGTAAAAAGGAACACTAGTTTCGTACGTAGATAAGAACGGCTATATGTATTTTTGGGGCGCAAGGGAACTCTAAAGTTAGTGATGTGGCGCGCGCTTTGAATTCATATGAAGCCTTCTGTATCTAGAGTGTACGGTGTGCTTCATTACAGATGCATACAGCAAAGAACTCTGTGAAGGCAGCGCCGCCTTAAACTCTAGAGTGGAACTATATACGTGCTAAACTTGTTTTTGGCCCCTCCGACCTAAGCAAAGCGGACATTTGGTCACATGGTTGTATGGATGATACAGTCGCCTATCACTCACTCCTACTTCAAATTTGAGTGACTTCTGCCTCCGTATCATGGTTGATTTTTTATAATATCAGTATATGGGGAATGAATGCAGGATCAAAAATACAGTAGCAATGAAGTACATATGTTGGAAAAAGTCTAGGAACACAGTTGTAAAGTAAAATGAGTTGGTGATCCCAGTAGTCTCACCAGCAATCTGTAGTGGTTCCAGTGTTGCAACACCTAAGGTGATGAATTACAAAGGTTAGACATTACACCTAAGGTTAACGGCCACCGAAAAGAGAAGGGTCTGGGTTAAGATCACAGGTTGTTTTGGAAAAGAAAGGCGTGAATATGGACCAACTTGAAAAGCGTGTTGAGCGCATGCAAGAAGTGCTCAAAGGGGAAAAGTTTCGACGATTAAATAGTAGTTTACAGAGTATTATTACGGATGGCGTGAGTGAGATATGGCGGGCCACTGTCCGGCTATATGTGTTAAATAGTGAACTACAAACTGATAGACATTACAACAGACTGTGAGTGTTAAAGAAGATGGTACATGAAGCGGGATTGTGAGCAGTTGGCAGGAGTGGTACGAAAGGTGGTGACAGTGGAAAAATATTTAATATTCGAGGAAGTTGAACGACAAGGACGTGGAACACAAAACAGTTATAGGGCAAGCAGTAGAGGAAAAACTACTGAAGGTCCGGGAGCAGGTGCTGTCGTAAATGTAAGAAGATGAATGAAACACTAAGTGATGGGTAGCAGCAGTGGGCAGCAAACGCTACACCGGATACGGCAGTAACAAGGGAATTCCAGGAGGAGTTAGGGAGATTGCAGCAGACGGTGCGAGACGGTCATCATAATTCAAGGAGACAGAATAAGACATATGCAGGAGTGTTGCAGTGCACGACACATAGGAAGACATTTGAAGAAGTAGTGTTAATAAAAGGGGGAGACGCAAGAAGAATGTGCGTGAAGAGTTAGGAAAAGCTTTAAAGGCACAAAGAGTACAAATTAAGATCGATACAACCTGCAAAACGCAGGGGAGACTTAGTTGTAATTATACCTGACAAACAAAAACGGGATAAATTGGATGCGGCATTGCAGGGACAATCGCTAAATCACAGGGACTTAGGGAAGCGTAGACCAAGGCCGCCACTACTTGGAGTAAAGTGAAAAGACAAGAGGAGATATTCTAAACGAAATAATAGAGAATAATTTTACGGAAAGAGATAGGGCGGAAGCGCGCCGAAAAGTACGGGTCGCATATATGCAGAAAACGGGCAACGAAAAATTTACAAATGTTGTTTTAGAGTTAGATGGAACCCCAATGAATAAGGTATTAGCAACAGAAAGGGCTTATTTGGACAGGTTGAGTGTGCGAGTATTTGAGAACACAGAACCCTATCGATGCTTCAAATGCCACATATACGGCCACCTTGCGGCTGTGCAAAGGAAAAGAAAAGATTTGAGACCATTGTGAGACTAGTGGCCATGATCATCAGGATTGCAACAAGAAACAAGAACCGCAGATCTGCATCAATTGCAAACTTAGGAAACAAGATCATGATTATAGTTTCATAAATAGGGATTGTCCGGTTCGTAGAATAGCACAGCATGTTTTAATGTTAAAAGCAAATTATGATTAGAGTGTTACAACAGAATCTTCAGCGTGCCAAAATCCTTTTCATGGCGGCGAAACGATATCCACATCGGATGTTACCAAGAAGTATATTATTACCGGGGTGTGCTGCTGCATGTACCCCTGGCATATCGGGTGGTGACAGCACCAGACCCATGGAATTCTGTGGTAGTACGTGGGATAGGAGATGTACTCATACACGAAAAATTCACTATATCATACTGTCAAGTTCTCGTATATCGGCAACGATCAGTATCGCTAACAATAGTAAATTATTATTGTCAATATGCGAAAAATTTGAATGGTCTTGCTCAAAAAAGTACAATTCTCAAGGAGAATGAGATGTATGATATCGTGATATATATGAATGCTAATGCATGCACGATGTTTTAGGAGATTCTTGCAAAACGCGACACGGACGAATTTTTGAGTGATTCCTTAAGAAACATAAGTTAATAGAGATTCATGAATATGGAACGACGACATTTATTGGAGAGTGAGGACAGGCAAACATATGTAATGTAGGTCAATAAATGGAGGACAGCTGTGGTGGTTCGATGGAACTTGCAAGACGAGTTATTAAGTGACCATAAAGCAGTGGTTGTAGAAACGCTATTTCTACATACCTTCACACGCACATTTCTACATACCAAAGCTACCCCGTGTAACCCGCCACAAGAAGGTTACACGCTCGCCATAATTGTTTACTGATCTCCAAGGCGACACCGCCCTCTATATAAGAGGACCTCAATCCACGACGCCAAAGAACCCCTCCTAAACGGAAAACAAATAGAAGTCTCCGTGGATCAAGGATCGCCCTGCGACTTCATGACGATACTCACCAACCTGCTCTCCGCACGACCTATTAAGACTATTATTCCCAAGAAGCGAACCGCGGAACAGTGTTAAGCCCCTAGGCCGTCATATGTTTCTGTTGAAACCCCTACTATATAGCAACGAAACATTTATTAATCCTAGCAATCCTTCACGAGACACCTCGCTGCGAATGAGCTCTGAAGACGTACTTAGTCGAATTTCGTTCATGCTGGATTCCTATGCTGAGTCTCAACGATATATACTTCTGCAACCCTGATAATATATATTCGTGCAATCCCAGCGAGCCTAGAAAGTATTCGACGTAAATTTCGTCCACGCTAAATTCTGGAGGAGGCATGTCCTAACGACACGTGCTCCAACGCCAAACTTCACCAACGCTGAATCCCGAAGGATTTACAAACAAAAGGAACTTTGGAGCCCGACGCCGAACGCTGAGGAAATTCCGTCCCGCGGCTGGGACTTCGAGGACCGAGACGAGAGGCACCACGACAAAGCTTCCCACCCGCGACGCGACCACGCAGAAGGATACCTGATTCCGTGGACTCCTGCCGCCAGCACCGAACACACCGGTGATATACGTAAGAAATAAATTCAAGCGGAACATCCAATTCGCCACTTGTCGTGTAGTGTCAATCTCCTATTGTTCTTGTTTCAAGACAGGTTTATTCAAATAAAATCCTTATTCTTTGAAGACCAATTTGGAAATTTATTTATCTTGTAAAAGATAAGGTTTCGTTGCAAACACCAACAAGACCTCCGCCTTGCAACATGGTGATAGAAATATCATCTCGTACATTGGAGGAGATGTAGGAACAGAACAAAATAAATTTTTGAAATATAAACGTAGAAGAAATTGGCGAGAAACAGGTGAATGTCTTGTAGATGCGCTTTTCAAACAGGATGTGCAGGAGGAATGAAATTACGAAAATGTAACAATAGCGGAAGAAGAACGAATAACAGAAACTAATATCTTGAACGTGGCGTAAAGGATGAGACGAAACAAGTCACCCAGCTATGGTGCTATAACGCATATGATGCAGCACACGCTTAATGTACTTCTACAGCCACTATGTATGATTTATAACGAATGTCTGAGGCAGATATGTTACCCGGTATGTTGGAAGATCAGTTTGGTAGAAATATTTTTGAAAAGAAAGGATAGACCATCCATCAAACCGACGTCACATCGTCCAATCTCACTCGTCCCGTCTCATGGGAAAATTCTGGATTGGATTTTGTCGCGACGAATAATGCAACATCTCACGACAAAAGGTAACACGAATCCGAATCAGGATGATTTCGTGCCGGGGAGAAGCACAAGACCCGCATTACGGAAGCAATTGCACTATGTGACACAAAGGGTAGATAAATATTGCGCGTGTATTTTCCTCGATATATATAGCGCATTTGCCCATGCGCGTTGGCGAATAATTGACGATTCTTTAACATTCAAGCAATCTGCCACAGTACTTACTAAATATGGTCAAAGTTTTTTTGAGTAATCTCACGATAATATTCACCACCTGGGAAGAAACGATATTGCGAACACCGATAGGATGCCCGCAAGGTTCATCAAATGGACCCTTGTTTTGGAATGTGGTGATGGATGAAATATTATGGGAACTAGATGAGAAGGGGATACGCAGTGGCTTACGCTGATGATTTAATCCTGACAGTAACAAGGACATCACGTCATATGTTGGAAGCCAAAGTACAAGAAGCGCTGGAGATCTGTGCAGAAGCGTGCAGGAAAAGAGCGCTAACCTTGCCAGACAGGAAAACACGAATAATTTAGTTCGGACATCCCAAACAGTTTCGTGGAAATTTTGCAGTTAGACTTAATGAAAGGAAAGTTGAAATTGCGACAAACCAGCGAAGCCTGGAAGTGATCATATATCAGAAACTAACATATTTCGAACATCTGGCGTACACACGCAAGCGCGTGCAGATTGCTTTGTATAGCATGATGAGAATAGCGATCATGACTTACGATATATCTCCATACGGCCTCAAATTGTTATATGTTGAAGCACTAAGGCAATTGATAGCATATGGCAGTATAGTATGGACAGAAATAATAATAAAAATGCAATTTGCACGGAAACTACGATCTATTGAAAGATAATGTTTGATATCAATGTGTAAGTGCTACAAAACAGTTTCGACTGAGGTATTGAACGTGCTACTAGGCTTACTTCCAATTCTTCGTTCAAAAGACAAAGTATCGATGCATCATGAAACAAGATCGAAAGATAATGGTAAATAATATTAAATTAAGACAGATAATATTAAATTAAAACGAGAAAACATCCCGAGGAAAATATCAGAGAGCTTAATGATAGCATGGCAAAAACGGTTGGAAATGACAAAAAAGGGACGGCGCACATATAGGTCCTGATGTCATATTTACGGAGAAGCGTTATAAACGGTTTGTGCTGACCAAGGTTGTTACGGCACGGAGATTCCAAGGTATATTTTAAGCGTTTTGGGAAGACTAACAATGACATGTGTGACTGAATTATAGTGAGTAACCGCTGAGCATATGTTGTTGGATTGCCCACTTTATGCGCCTGGGCGGGCATGCTACATTAGAGAATATGGGAAGGAAGGTGTTCTAAACCTGTCAGCAGAAAACACGTTAATTGACACGCAGACGAAGTATGCACTTTAAATGGAATTTGTTAGCAAAATAGATTGAATTAGGATGGTATATAAATGGAGGATCAAGAACAATTATATGGTTTGTCAAATAGCAGAGATCCTTGTATTCTTTTATGCGACAGAGACAAGGCGACTGGCAACAGTCAAGATAAATGAATAAATTGTTCTACTTAATTAGTAGAAGCGAGGCAGATACAAGTGATACAGGAAGGCTGACGTAAAAATTTATACCGCGTGTGACATTGACGCATAAAAACAGGAAATGGTTCCTGCAAGAGTTTGCAATGGCAGAAATACTTACAGGCCATGGCCGTTTCAATAATTACTTAAAAAGATCAAAAGGAGAGATGATGGGACATGTGCTTTCAAGGATGAAACAGTGGATCACGTAATTTGGGAATGCGAGTCCTGAACGAGGGCAGTATTTTGCTGATATGATAAAAAACAGATAACGGACATAACTCACCGAATGTAAAGAATTATAAGGCGTTCAATAAATATATAACATATATGGGAAATTAAAGAAGGTTTGATAAACTAGATACGTAATGTAATATGATATGTAATGTAAGATTTCATGTAATGAAAAATATGTCATGTAATGTCGCACGACGAAGACGATTTAAAATAAATAAATGAAAAAAGTGTGTTCTCCATTTATTTGGAATTTCTTTCTCATCGCCTACAATGTTTCCTTGTTGGTCTGTACATATTAGTGTCGTAAACTAAACTAACCGTAGAAAGAAAAAACAAGAAGAAGAAAATGAAATAGAAGCACTCCAGGATCTGTACAGCAGAAACGAAATTAAAAAGTACCATGAAACTGCGAGAAGTATAAGAACTGGTTTCCAACCTAGTACATTATTGTATAAAGACGTTTGGGGCCGTCCTTTGTTACTGTTTGCAAATATTGAACACGCAACTTATGATGACATGATGATATTAATACACGAAAATTAATTAGTGCTCAGTTATTCTTCTATGAATAATAACCATAATAAGTGCTTCAAGAAACGATATTTCAGTCCACCAAGAACCTCATTAAACATTTATATTTCGAAAGGATTCTTACAGTCCATGGACTAAACATAGTCCATATCACGACACAAAAATTGGTGAGTTTTACATGAATCTCCACGACACGTGGTATTATTCCACGATCTCATATGATTTATTTCTGATGAATGTATTAAGTTGTATGCTCATGAAAAACTGTTCATACTTTTGGTGCGTGAAGAACATTTTTTGAGGCAATGACATGAACGTGCGTTGGTTTAATGGTTAACCTTAATAAAGGTAATAGCTAAGTACAATGGGGGAAAGAATGCGTTCCTTGCTTTTCTTTTTTTGTCCTTTTTGATTGCAATGATTGTGCACTGAGTCATCGGTCAATCCCGAATTCTTGCTTTGGGAAGTGTTCTTTTGCTGTGTAGCGTCGCATGCCGAGTGCAAAGCAAAGAGTTGAAAAAAGATGAGTTCTTAAAGAATTCGCCCTGTTTGGAACTAAGGGAAAAACGGGAACGTCTATTGAAGTAGTTGGCTTTTAATCTTATTTCGCAAAAGACAGTGCCGTAATCACCTCATATATCCTAAATGTCTCAAACAATATAATACAATTGATTGTGATTTGTTATATTCCATCCCCCAGGGGACTTACATCTAGTAAGTACGTGTTTGGCGAACACGGGGCCCCGAGCTGAGTCTGGCATTGCTTCCACTTACTTTTGCTATGCTCCTTCCTTTATCTATACTGACCTCCCTTGGTCACCTCTTGTTCCTTTCGATCCCGACGCTATTAGAGTTAGGGTATCTTTCATTTTCCCCTTCTTCTCTTTCTTCTTCTTCTTTTCTTCTTTCCCCCGCAGGAAGCTCAGTTTCGAGTGAGTATGGGCTTGGCAAACCCACGGTTCCGAGCTGGGGACTGGTATTGCGCCACCAGTCCTCGGACACCGTAGGCTTTGGACATGCTTCAGCGACCACCATTGGCGCGATGGTGGAAAGTTGCATGTTTTGAAGGGCGGAGATCTTGCCTTCGTTGGCCGGGTCGCGAGGAAGGATTAAACCTCTATAAAAAAACCCTCAACCTCAAGGTGTGTTACGCGCCGATGAGGTGAATGGGTGNCAAACACTCACTAGCGGATAACCTCTGGGGCAACTGCCGCAACTCAGTTGAGTAAGGGTTAGTGGCGTGATGCGGGGGCTCCACGTCACCGGACATTTATTTCCTCCGAACTCGTGGGACAAAATGAAAGATTCTTGTTTTCCCCTACGTTGCGGAGTGGGCGAGCCGCAGGGTCATCGAAGCGGCCGAGGGTTGACAGCCCTCCCACTTCAGAAATCTCAAAGCCAAAGTTACATAGCATTCCCTACGAAAATGTTTATGTCGTAATGACTCGTATAGACGGGACACTTGAAAAAGTGTCCCCGTTCTACATTTATAAAGGTTTAGAAGGTCTCGTTGGTTCACTGAAGACCATTAAAAGGTTAAGAAACGGTACAATGCTGCTTGAGACAAAAACAAGCAAGCAAGCGTTAAAACTTCTTGATTGTACTAAGCTTGGCGAGTTCCNGTTAAAACTTCTTGATTATACTAAGCTTGGCGAGTTCCCTGTAAAGTGCGAAATCCATGCTGCACTTAATCGCAGCAAGGGGGTCGTAAGTTGCAGGGACATTATGGTAATGGCAACAGACGATCTTGTTGCAGAATGGAAGGCTGACCATGTAGTTGAGGTCAGTCAGATCATGAGGAAGGTAAATGGTGTTCTGGAGAAGACCAGTTCCTTCATCGTGAATTTTGACTATCCTAAACTACCAAAGGATCTGAATGCTGGATGGCTGAACCTGCCGGTCCGTCCCTTTATTCCGAATCCTCTGCGCTGTTTCAAGTGTCAGAGGTTTGGACACACGACAACATCGTGTAAGGGACGTGATACTTGTGGAAATTGCGGAAACGAGGCACACGAACCCGGCGTCTCATGCCCAGGGCCTGCAAAGTGCATTAATTGCACAGGCAGTCACCCTGTTTGGAGCAGGGAGTGTGTGGCCTTTCTGGAAGAAAAGAAAGTGCAGGAAATAAAAACTACGGAGAAGACCCCGTACGGTGAAGCGTGGAAGAAATACAGAGCATTACGCCCTGTATTTTCTACTAGTTACTCCACCGCAGTCGTTCCTGTAAAGTCACAAACACCAACAACAGCGCCTACAAAGAAACCATCTTATCCAAGAAAAACATCAAGTGGTATTAAACTTACCACCGTAACCACAAAGCCACAGACAAAGACAAAACATGGTTCTACGGCTAAACCCGTGAACCTTGTTGAATCTTTAAAAATATCGAAAACACCTTCCAAGAAATCGCAGAGACGTAAAAAGAACGTCTCTGTACTTTCTTCCTCCGAGTCAGAATGTGTAATTTCCGACGGTGACCCGGAAATGCACATTCACGAACCTGACCCCGGCGGCTCCAAACAGTAATGGCTTCCATACTTCAGTGGAACCTTAATGGCTATAGAACTCAACGTGAAGAGTTACAACTCTTAGCGCGTCGTTATCCGATATGTATCTGCCTACAAGAGACACACCTTACACCAGAACACTCCCCCTCTCTGCGAGGATACAGCAGATTCAGATATGACGACACCACGGGAGATCGAGCAAGAGGTGGAGTTGCCGTGGTTGTTAGAAACATTATCCTCTGCTCGCCAGTTCTCCTACAAACACTCATCCAGGCTATAGCAGTCAAAATTCATAGTGAACCATCTATGACCGTGTGTTCTATATATCTTCCTCCGACACGACATTTCTCGGAGACCTCCCTCAGAGATTTAATTCATCAGCTCCCTCGACCATTCCTCCTCCTTGGAGATTTCAACGCCCACAGTGTACTGTGGGGCTCGTCGAGCGATTGCCCAAGGGGCCGACTGCTGAATTGTCTCTTGGAGCGGGAAGATTTATGTCTACTGAACACCGGGGAGATGACCCACTTCGCATTTGCCACGGGGTCATGGACTGCTATAGACCTATCGGGTTGCTCTCCTGAAGTTGCTGATATCTTTCAATGGAAAGTAGAAGATGATCTGCATGGTAGCGACCATCATCCTTTCTGGTTGTCGTTGCAGGAACGTGCGACTATTCCCGAAAGCAAGCCACAGAAATGGATTCTCAGTAAGGCTAATTGGACACAGTACCGTTCNGTTCCGTCTGTCTTCGGAGAAACAAGTAGTGTCCAAGAGAGGGTTGACCATCTGACCCCGGTGATTCATCACGCCGCTGAAGAATCCATTCCGAAAACATCCATTTTTTCCGCGAAGACCTTATGTCCCCTGGTGGAACGACGCATGTCGGTCCGATATTCGGGCAAGACGAAGAGCATTGCGGAGATTTAAGGATAGTCCATCTTCGGAAAACCTCGGATGAGCAATGAATGGTTAGCTGTTGAAAGGAATAAGCTCCGACTTATCAAATCTTCTGTTAAGTCATGGAGCAGTTCCTGTACGCCAGCCCGGCGCGACGAGGTCCTGCTGACCCGCCTGCGAATAGGACATTGTCCTCTCATACATAGGTATATCTTACTACTTGATGATGAACCCGTGTGAGGAATGTAGCTGTTCTCTGACAGTTTGTCACCTACTAACTGATTGCATAAGATACTCAAGTATACGGAGACGAATTGGTCTGGCTGCAGATTTACCAACAATTCTCGGAAATGAAACGGTTAATGTTAATAAACTATTGAATTTTATGAGTAGATCGAGGCCTCCCTCAAGTTCTCGGAAGGGTTTAAAATTTGCATTCCCTTTTCATCTTTACTGTCCTCTTTATTTTCATCGTTCGTTTCTGTATTTCGAAAATATAATATTTAAAAATTGTTTTCCTTTTTTGTGAAATAATGTATTGGTATTCTGTTTTCCCTTCTTTTCTTTCATCTTTCTATTTAGATATTTGTTGATTTCAGGAGGATTTTTTAGTGGGTATGGTCGAGATATTCGGCGAGTCCCACACACGGGGAAGAGTCATTACGGCTCTTCTCTATGGTGCGAAACTGCATTTTTCCCTACTTGCATGGGCTCTAATGACCTCGATGTTGACGAGCCCTAAACCCCCCCCCACCAAAAAAAATGTTATATTCCAGTACTATGAGATTGATCAAGTAGTATCAGTAATTTTTATTGGTGACAACTGAAATTTACCCACAAATTTTAATTTCTCTTAATATTATTTTACCATTCTTGCACGATCTGACGGATGCTTACCGAGCGTTTACTAACCGACCAATACGTCTGGCGTCTTTCCCCTCGCTAATTAACTGAAAAGGGAAACTCACGGTAGCAAACCATTCGATTTTGTAATTTTTGCGAGAATTAGGTTACATTTGGTTGTTGCGATAAGAAGTTTCGAACGACCGAAAAATGAAGGTGGATGAGATGGGAGTTGATAGATAGAAGAGCCAACAAAATAATTTAATAAAATGAAATTTCAACTAGCAACAGAAACTATTAAAATAAGGAAGAATTCAAATGATTTAAAACTGATGGTTCGGTGAAATTTAGCGATGAAATGATGGTGTGATTCTCCATTCCTTACAGCCGTCATTACAGCCGTGATGACGGTATTGGACGGCTGGAGTGATATTTAGGAGACGATTTACGTTAAAGTTTTAGTTGATAATGAAGGGACCGCTCCACGTTGTAGCGATTTGATTGTGGTCGAAAGCGTGGCTTTGGCAAGAGCTTGGATGCTAGTTGTGACTAAATTCGCAAGAATACCATTAGAACTACGTATTATCATCATTTTTTGTACAATATACACGTGCATATGTATAATAATTAACATCCTAGCTTTTAGAAAAATATAAATAGTAAAACTCCAACACAAAAATGTTAGACCTATTAGTTATAGGACCTAAATGTTCAATTTCTAGTAGTTTGTTAGTTACCTTAAAAGTCCTACTTGCAAGGTGGTTTCGATTGGAACAACCAAAGTATTTTCATGTGACATGTAAGTGAAAGACTAAAATGCTCTTTTTAATGTTTACATATTCACTAAATACATCAGACAAAACTAAAAAAAATAATTTCTTATCTATTATTTTTATTTCAGTATAAAAATACATCAAAGCTGGAATGTCTGAAGCAGGTGCAAGTTATACGCCTGAATAATAAATCTATCTTAATTAGTATATAGTTAAAATCAAGAAATATTCCAGGAACAAATTTCTCTGTCATTGCTGGGCTCGGGAGAATATAATATCATTGTCATGCAAAAAATGTGTCACGCGGGAAAAACATGATACTCTAAAGTTCATAAATGATTTGTATGAAACCACAATGCTCCAAGGAACTAAAAAAAGTGGTACATGTAAACAACAGATATCAGAATCAATAGATATGAAATTTATATCCTAGCTGATTACCTGGAGTTGCCCGGGTTTTTTAATTATCGTCTTTTACTTAGAAAAAATAAAATCCATCTATATTGTTAAATCAATTTTTTTCCTTACTGTTTTTAAAGTATACTTATTCTATCCTTATTTTTTAAATCATTTTAATATAGATTTAATACAAAGTTTGACAGCATAAATTAATTTTAGTTTCATATGTAAGAATAAATAAATCTACGGGTGAAACCAACCAAGCAAGAAACATATAGTTACTTGAGAGAGAAACAAATCAATCAAAACGTCATCTATTAGCTTAGAACGCTACTTCGCCTTTAGAAGTGTTTGGGGTATTTAACGTCCTTGGATGCTGAACTTGCACTACAATGGCATGTCACTATTCATCTAAAAGGCCCTTAAATTATGGATTAGTCCAAAATATTTTTTTTCAATTAAATATTGGTACCTGACTCAACCTTCTCACTTCATCAATGACGATTCTAGGGCTGTTTAAAAATGTATATATTGAACATCGTATAGTACAAACATTAACCAAGTAATAATTTTCCAAATTCGTGTCTATATTTACCATTATATAATCGTTAAATTAATAATATTTTAATCTTATTGTCATGGACTAATTGTTAAAACATAATTTCTTCATCGCACTGCGACTCGTTAAATGTCTTCACAAATCATCATCCAAAAAACATTTATAATTATTTTAAGCAATTTGACTGAGCAAGAACTATAATAATATATTTATTTAATAACAATGAACCATTCAATTAACACAGAACAACGTATTAAACATTTATAAATAAATAAACATTGCAAAACTGTCTCATTAACGTAGCTGTAGAGAAAAAGTGTATATATTCAATACCATATAGTACAAATTTTAACACAGTAATAATCTTCATACTTCTTGTCTATATTTACCATTGCATAATCGTTAAATTAATTATATTTTAATCTTACTGTTATTACCGAATAAATATAAAAAAATGCTCGTCTCCTTGCATCACATTGAAGTTCTTCACAAATCATCATCCAAAAACATTTATAATTATTTTAAACAATTTGGCTGAACAAGAACTATAATAATATGTGGAAAAGGTGGAAAAAGGTGGATCCAAAATAGTCTCTGCCATCAGATAGCAGTGGTGTTCCATTTGCCTGGGGATTAGTGTGTGGTATACGCGTATGAAAGCAATTTTTACTCATTTACGAGTCAAAATGCCTTCCTGTTTGCACCAGTAACTATCCAAAAGGCATATAAAGAAATAAATATTGTTTATTCAATTCAAACTTTTAAAAATAAAACACGAAACAAATCGTGAAATTTTTTCCATGATTATTTCAGTAAATATTTACTCTATTAATATAGATATCTAGCTGTAGAGACATGATTTATTACGTGTATAGATTTCAAGTTGTATATTGCCAAGAATTTTTCACAATATTGTGTTGTTTGTTTCCTTAAACATACATTTTCCCCTTTTATTTAACACGCTTTTAATATAGTGGCATAACATTGTTGTAAGCTAGCATCACTAAAATCATTATTAATTATATTTATCTGCTGAGATAATTTTCATTTTAACTAAAATATAATGTAAAATATAAAATGGTTGCTCTTCAAGTAAGGTTTGTCAGTTTTCTAATAATATTTATGTCAAAGGTGTTGGCAGCATTAGATTATGTTATTAGTTGTTTGATAAGTAAACATTTTTGCTTTCCAATTACACAGAATGTGTAAGGGAAGTATTGTAATCGGTCAAAAAATACTTTGAAATCTCTCCGGATCTTTGCAAATTGGCTCCAGGACAGTCTATTTTCAAATTTTGGCGATGATGTCCAATGTAGTACGTGTGTATGTATGTTAGGAATTTTGTTCCCCCAATAACTTACGAACTGTACTTATTTAGTTACAACAAAGAAGTTGTCATAACAGAATAATTAATATAAAGACATTAAACAAAATATAAAGATAATATAATAACATAAAACATTTGTTTTCTATATTAACTATTACCAACATCCTTGAAACTCGTATTTTCTTTGTACTAAATTATTTCGTAAGTTAAATTTTGGCCTTGACTAGATGAAGAAAGTACGTGATATAGCATTATGTTGTGTTCTTTGATTTATTCTTTTTGGTTGAACCACAAATAAAAAATAATGACGTTTCATCATTTACTTTTATATATTGTAACTGAAAGGTAAAACCACAACACACACAATCTGTGTCTACGACCATATAAATCTGAATCGAATTAACAGAAATATACGAACTTAAGTTCTAGATAATGTATTTCCAGCACGACCACCTTCTTCTCCTTAAGAGAGAAGCTCTAGGTAACATTTTCCTTCCTGCATTGTTTCTTCACAAAAGAATTTTCAGTAACGTACTGATTTGGTTTGATAGTATGATTGGACCTCCTAACTGGAACATAACATAACAATAGTATTTTTTGTACTTTTAAATTTACTGCCCACACATATTAACTGCAAGTGAAATAGTAAGTCAATAATTTAAATTAATTTTCATACGGTGTTAAAATGGATAATCATGACTTATTATGAAAATAGTAATGCCAATAGCATAGTAAATATTTACCTTTATTTGAAACACAACATTTATTAGTACTGATCTGTCCAGAACTGAGTGCACTATGTAAATATGGTCTGGCTCGCATAAATCGTCCATTATTTCACCTATTCTGAACCTCTTCTAAATGAGAGATATGAACGAATAATTCTGATGTTTCAATTCCGCACGTATTCAAATGAGCAATTATGAACGAATAACCCAATTATTGAAAGGATTTATTCGTTCATTAATACTTGCATTCGGTATCGGAAGACTTTTAATTGAATGAACGAGTATTCCACGAATGAACGAAAAAATCCGATCAGACCGAACAATTATTCGTATCATGAACGAAATCGTACTATCGATTCAATCAACCGGTGGCAAACTTCCGCATACCAGACCTATTCCCCTCCTGTTGTCATATTACTTCATGCTAACACTACTTATACCCTAAAAACTCCATGTACTTACAGTAACGCAGACTAGACTACTCGCTTTTGCTGCTATTGAATACTTACAGTTCATGCTTTTCAACTTAAGACATGTGAGCACATACACAGAATTGTATGTGCTAGTTAAACCAATTAATATTTCAAAATAAGTACTGGAATTAACACATCAAATAATTTGTTATAAGGAAGTTCATACCTAACTGAACTATAAATAAATAAATTTATTGTCAAAAAACAGTACAAACTGCGTATGACCACGTGGAGGGAAAAAAAACTAATTTACTCTCCGGAAGCAAGCAAGGGACCATCCCATCAATTCCGATCAAGGGTCCTAAGGCAGAGGCGGATTCAAAT
The DNA here is from genome assembly GCA_002313205.1 of Laupala kohalensis. Taxonomy (NCBI): domain Eukaryota; kingdom Metazoa; phylum Arthropoda; class Insecta; order Orthoptera; family Trigonidiidae; genus Laupala; species Laupala kohalensis. Next base: position 1,287,769 of record NNCF01129955.1, read on the forward strand.
ACAACTATTATAGTAATGTAGTGTGACCTCAAAAAGAAGTATCATTATTTATTTATGACCACACATTAATTACACAGTATAATTTGTATTCAGGGATTCAGAAAAATATAAGTGGCAACCTTTTTATTTTTCATGCATTGACACTTATCAAAACCATGGCACGCAGTGACACTAATTCAGAGAACAATACACCCTGTAATTAGAATTCAGAGAAATAAATTATGTTATAAATTTCACCATTATCAGGTAGAATGTAATATATATCCTCTACTTATAATATCACCAATACGCTTCTAACCTCAACGAGATAACCTATTTTCACAATGGTCGTTGTAATACCTATCCATACTTTCGTCTGCTCCGTCCTTCGCGACGGAAGCTTAATAACAGGTTGCAGAATTTGGTCAAAAGAGTTAAACATCGTTAGTATGAGACTCTTTGATCGGTCGAACACCGAACGGGTAGTTTGAATGCTTATTCTGCGTGAACAAATAATTTATAACAATACAAATTCAATATATGTTTGGTTTAAAATGTATTTTATAACCTTTATTGACATCTTGGATTTTCATAAAATATTGCTAAGAAATATAAATGTTTTTATATTTTCTCACTTATTGTTCAAGTTGAAAACTATGTTAAATGAGATTTATGTATGTGATTAGTACCTTTAGTAATATTTAAAACTTTTCTTGAAGTATTTTAGAAGTCTTTTGGGTAACTATAATTCGTTTACATGTATTACTATTGGAGTACTCTCAGGTTTTCAGAATTCAATAAAATGTATATGAAAGAAAAACTTAGTTTTGAATTGTTTAATATCAGCACATGAAGAATAGAGTTTTTCCACAAATAACTTTTTCTTTCATCTTCCAAGGACTATTATAACTTCAACTGTAATTATATACAGTTTATATTATTTTACTAGGAAGACCTGGACCAAATCATGGGAATATATACGCTAGTACTTACTTAGGATCATTCAGAACTTCAAACTCAAGAATAATCTTCCAAAAACCTCAGTGTTATATGCTCATTGGTCAAAATCGAAAGAAAGTTACTTAGCCACCTTAATGATGCATGTTCCTGATAACCACCAGGACAAGGATTAAACGCTGTCCTAAAATAACCCAACACGTTGAAATATCGCATCACTTAAGTAAATTAGATTTATATTTGCAGAAGTGAATTCATTCCTACCACATTGTCATTAAAACTAGCGCTAGAAGGCAAATCCGTAAAAATCTCAGATATTATCAATACACGTCGAGTGCATAACGTGAGATAAATGGAAAGAAAATAGGAATTACTTCAACCGCAAATGGGAAGTAAAATGAAGACGCATTGATAATTTGTTATTCATATTTGCATAGTTCAAGGAAATTGTAAAATGAAATAATTATTTATTTGAGAAACCAAATATTTTTTCAAATTATCTTCTGTAAACAGTTAAAATTCTATATTTTTGTTAAATTAAAAAAAAGAGTAAAAAATTGATATTTTAATGGAAATTTATTGTGTTGTGGTAACTTTCATAGCGTTTAAAACCAACTGAAATTATGAAATGACATTGTTCTGTTGCCACATTAAAAAAATTTAAATAATACAAATTCACTCATTTCTTCCAACGAATCAGTGACATCGCGTTGGTTTCGTTACTTAGTGACTGTAAAATGACCCATTTCTCTGTGTAAGAGCATTCCATCGTGAGTAAATTAGACTTTTTTGTTTCAAATTCCAGGAGTGTTTGAGTGCCAACTATTCTCGGCTTCTGAAACATTGTAACAACTGAACCGCAACTTTGTAGCATGTCGCATTCCAACCAGAACTCTTAAGGATACTAACAGCATCGAACTTTCTTTTTTGGAAATAAACTATTGAGTATCCCCAGCATCCAAAATGTTTCAAGGCAAGTAGATATATCATCCATTAGACAACATGAAGTGAAAAAGTACTCTACATCAATTACGGACTGAAAGAATTTAATTTTCTTTTGTTTCAACATAATAATTTTGTCATCAATCAAAACTTTGTTTACTAATAACATTTTAATGAAAGAACAAATATTTGGCAATGGTACTTCGTGACGAGGCTTCCTAAAATACATTCAAATATTCTGATTTCAACGATATGCAACACTTCATTCAGTACATCAGTACAAGAGTTTCTACTGATGTCAGGAAAGAAAAACGATTCTTTGTTTTGGAGAAGGGTAAAGACCAAAAATATTGTCTCTGGTGGCTAAATAAAGTTAGACTGTAACGTTTGGCACAAGTTTTGACGATTTTCAAAATTTTCAATTATTTCTTATATTAATTTCCGAATTAATTTTTCAGTGCTTTTTTTCTTTTTGAATAGTTTTTCATTTTTTACATTTTAAAACATGCGGGGTTTGAATGAAGATAAAGTTCTGGAAACATAATGATTTTTCACAATACTTTTTACTTCAGTAAGTTAACTTCAGTAAACTCAGAGATTCCTCAATGAAGCTTCTACGACCGTGGTCATAGAATCAATCGGAGAGTCATCAAATCAATCGGAGATCAGGCACCATCTGTTGTAGTTAGTGGGTTAGTTAAGAGATTAGTGTCACCATACGCTTCACACCGGTTTAAGTAATTTAAAAAAACATTCAAATATGAATAAATTTAATTTAAAAAAACAGCTTCAAACTGAAGGACAATGAGCTAAATTACAATCCAGAAGAAAGTAAGGGACCATCCCATAAATTCCGATCTTTTCTGCATCCCCCTAATATTAGATTACTTTAGTTCAATATTTAACTACATTTTATAATAACAAGAGAATACCAACAAATTACTATTTAATATAATTAAATGAAGTTATTTTACAAATACGAACTATTATAAATGAACTAAAAACTTACGACCTTTGATGGACGAATAATAGTTTTATTTTTTATGAGTAGCTCACTACAGAGTCAATGTATATAATCGTGCCGAGATTGTCTAAGATCGAAATAATAAAGATAATGAACATAAAAGTTACAAAATAAATTAATAAACAAAAAGATACAAAAACAATTGAAAGAGATCCGTGAAAGATTCATAATGAAATACACACAGAAAAAGAAAAAAGGATGATTCACAATCACATTTCTACAGCTGGTGCACATGTCGATGGTTGAAAATTCTGATTCTAGAAATAATTTCTCAATCACATTCAGGATACACAAATAGCTGAAGGTTCACAATCGGGTGCTGTCTTTCTTTTAGACCATTGTGAAAATGTGTTAACCCTCTCCAAATACTGCGATTGAGGGTGATATTTTCCCAGTCATTTTCATTATAATTCTTTTTAGATCTTAATGGAGAAAATCCTTGAAGCGCTTGTGCTGGCCACTGAGCTTTCTTCGTCTATTTGTCAGTTCTGAAAAAAGGAGACACTTTGCGTGACGATGGTCATTCATATGATAAATGTGTCCCAACCATCTCGAGCGGGATCTTGTAACGATGACATCTCTGGATGTAGGACCCCTCTTTCATTAGTAGCGTTTAATACCTTTCAGAGTTTAGTACCTTTTTCATTCTATTTACGATACACTATTATCCTGTACCTCAGCTCTTAGTCATAACCAGGGTTTCATTTCTAATAGTTTCTTCCTCCTTTCCTTTCCTACATCGTCGTCCTCGTTTTCTTACTTTCCTTCAATATTCTCATTCAGACCGCACGTCGAAAATTCATTTTTTGTCACAAATTCTTCAAAGTTGTTGTCATTACTTTCGTTTTCTATTTATTTTTCCAAGTTCTTGATTCCAAAAAACCTTTCTTCTTTTTTTGTGGAACCACTTCCTTCGTTCTTGCCCGTTCATTATACAGACATATATAATGTGTTACACACTGTCTTCACCTTTGCCACTCAGACATTGGTCGGTCCTTGATATTTTTCTTCCATTGTGATACTTATTCATATCTCCATGCCCTATCAATATTTCTAGTATGATTCAATTTGGTGCGAACCATCGTATATTCTCATTCACGAACTCTACTCACTTGATGAATTTCCATAGATCCCTTTCTTCTGTAGCATACTCCCATCCTATCTACCAACATTCCTCTAATTTTCTCTAGTTATGACATTCTTCCACCGTTTAGTTGTCTGTCCAATTCTAACTCCATCCACTTCTATCTCCGTCCCTTTCCCTATCCCTAATATATTCGTTCATATACTATCTTTTAAAAAGTCGTCTCAACATTGTCTTTTCTTTTCCTAATCTTTTTAAATTTCTTCTTCGCTTCTTGGTGCTCTTTCTGCGCCGCCTCTCTGTTCACTGTTCCAGTCTTCCGTCTTTGATACTTCCGTCGTCATCTATTCTTTTTTCCTTTTAAGAGCATATAACTTTTTGTTCCACCATTTCTGTTCTCGTCTCATCCCTTGTCTTCCCACCCTTCTGAAGGGTATTATTTTCTGCAATAAATCGATTTGTAACTGTTCTACATCGCCGTCCAAGTCTACTCTGTCTCTCCGTCCAACATATACACCTTTATCTCCTTGGCCTGTATTCCACATTCACCAATCCACACGTCTGTAGTTAATACTTTCCTTGATGATGTCCTGTAATAGTGCTGCACTTATCTATCATATAGTGGTCGCAATCTACCTTTCTTCCAGTCTTCCATTCTAACAGCTCTGTAGTCCTCGGTAGTGTCTGTAGTGTTATATCAGTAAATGAATGTCCATTGTCCGTCTTGAAAGTGGGTATCCCAAAAATATTCCATACTCGAAACTGAAACTCATGTATTATCTTCTCCAATTGTTTTTCTCTTCCATTATCCACTGTATCCCCAAAAATTTGAATCGCCCATTTCAGTCGCCCGCCAAGTATATATTCATCTAATGAAACTTGGTCAATATCTCTTTTACTTGTTGATTTTTTCTGTCTTTTCTCGCATATTGCACATACGCGTTTACCACAGGTATTGTCAAACTTACTTATTGACCATTATTGTTTCAATTGAATTTCCTGTATGTTCACGCATTACCATTACCTCTACCATGCTATTTCCTATCAAAATGACCACATTCCCCCCTCTCACATGAACAAAACGATGGCAAATTTGATCTCTATCGATCCTGTGAAAACTATAGGATTAAGGTCGATTCACCTTAACTCATATAAGGTTCTTGTTTAAGTCCGATGTCCAGTATATTGTACTTCAAATACTTCATTAATTCAGTCATACTTACGATTCCTCCCTGTAAATTTACTTGCATGATTTTATTTACCATATTCTATATTTATTTTCATTAATTCTCTTATTAGTTTGTTCTTTTTACACTCTTCACTCCTTACCGAATGGTTTCCTTTCCGTAAACAGTTAAAGCACCACGCTTTTAATAACATTCTTTAAACCCGTGGTTTCCCACACATTTCCCGCATGAATCCTCCTTTCCACGACACTCCTTACTGAGATAGTCGTATCTGTGGCACCTGTAGCACCTTAGTGGTTCCACAGATACCGGGTATGACCATGTACCTTCGTATATTCTTTTATGCCGAGTTATTTGATAATATAGTATTCCACTCAAGTATGTAGCACAATAGCGTAGCCTCCACTCCTTCCTTCCTATGCGCTTAACCACTCTTAACAAACTTTCCTCATCTCCTTGTCCTTCACTATCTGCATTTTTTTAGAACGTCCTTGATAAATTCTCCTTACTCTTACTGCTCTTCAACGCGATAGATAATTATATTCGGCTTATTTCGCCGCACAACCTTCTCCGTCAGCACACAATATTTGTCCAACACCTTCCGCAGCCTTTTTCCGTGTCCTCAACCACCAATAATTCACTTTTTCCTGTTTCCTTCCATGCTTCCATATTGATTTTTACTTTTTTATCATTTAGTAATTCACGTACCTTGTCCTCAACAGCATAAGTATCATCTTTTCTGCCCTTCTCCAAAACCATTATCGAAAGCCATCCTTTTGTTTGCATTTTCTTTATTCGCATGTGCCACCACCTCCTCATAACTGGTCTTTCGCTGTTCCTCCTCACCCCTCATATCAATATACTTGATATCTATGAATCTTTCTTCAAGTCTCTCCTCCACCTTAACTTGTGCCAGACTCAATCTTTCCAACACCTTCCTTTCAACACAATATATTCTTTCTCGAATTGCATTATGCATCATACCTATCTCCCCCAAGTCTCCTATTGTGTGTGTTGCCAAATTCATATTTTCGCTAGTTCTCTTAATCATATTTGTTTCCTGTCTTATTAGGATTTTATTTCGTCCTCCCATCTCCGTTTCCGTGGAACTTCCTCCTCGATCCGTTTTACGAATCTGCTTACAGTGTCCTACAATTTTCCTCAATCCGTCCTACAACATCTATGCAGATGTACAAATACAGCTTTTATCCTTCCCTGCCAAATCGCTGGTACCGTGAGTTCCGTGCAATTTACCACAAGCTTTTACTCCTATTGCGAATAATGAATGTATTAAATCTCCATTTTCGAAGTACTTACTTCGGTCCCCTGGGACCAATCTTCACCAACTCTTCGCCAATTTTCTAGCAGTCGCTCAACTCATGTTCTATCTTCTCCTGTTACAGAACACACGTTACCACTATGTTGAAAAATCTCGATTTTAAATATGTCTTTACGAGCTCATAGAAACCGCGTTCAGAGCCCACACAATGTTTATATAAGGTACCTTGACATTAGAGCCATAATGGTAACATCGCATATGCATTATTGTTCGCTGATGCTTCTGCTGCATTTTTAGGACTTTGATGTCACGCCTGTAGATGGTCTCCAATTCATACCAATACAGCATTGAGGGTACGATGACTGCTCTGTATACCAAGAACTTTGTCTTTTAATCAAGATCGTCGTTGAATAATGACCTTGCACGTAACTTCCGAATAGCATCTCAACTAATGCGGTTGGGCATCTCGACGTAAAAGTTTGCTTTGGTTCGACGTACAAAACGCTATTCCGAAGACTGAACTTCTATATTCGTACCGTTTGTAGTGAATCGGTGAGATAGAGACTCCGTTATTAGAGGCACAATTTTGGTTCTCTATGGTTTGAAATAGAGTCCTAGGTATCCGTACGCCTTCAAACTGTTGTTTAAAATGTGCTGCAGATTTTTCTTATACTCAGCAATCATCGGTATACTGTACGTGCGACAGGAACTGTAAACGAACTTTTGTTGCTGCTTTCAAGCGAGATAAATTGAAGAAATCTTTGTTAGTTCTATATCGGATCCTAACTTCACGTTCATGTAAAAGATTGTTGATAATGATACTGAGCCCTTCTAGGAAGAGATTGAACAATACAAGAGAGTGGACGAATCCCTGACTAATCTCTGTCTGAGTCAAAAAGTTCGTAATTATTTCCCCGTTTCACTCTTGCTTTCCTCCGCCGTGACGATCCTCGCATATTTTAGTTAATTTTTGTGGTATGCCGAAATGGCACTTTATCTACCCCAGTGTTGATCGAGTAACAGAGTCAAATGCCTTAGTTAGATCAATAACGGCTTCATAATGTTCTTCCTTGACTATCTATACAAGTTAACTAAAAAGGAATACTTTGCTGATCGTGGTGAAGGATGAACGAAATCATAAGAACAACTTATCTGCGATTATTCATAAACTGTTATCCCGGATATCCCAAATTCATCTCTTCGACACTTCTTTTATTTCCAACTCTACGACACTTTCCACGCAGTCGCCTGTCTGCTGTTTTACGTCACCCATTCGCACTGGCATTTCTAAGAGCTAGGAGCCTCGGGCGCCCCAACCTCATTGTTCTCTTAGATCGCGATCCTTTTTCGTTCGTCTGCTTACAAAAAACCTCGGTTCCCCCTTCCTAGTAACTTTCCATGTCTCCTCACTGCAACTCACGTATCCACATCTGTCCCCGATAACTGACCTTCTTTTTGTCCAAAAATATTAAGAACTTTTCCGTTCCTTTTATGTTTAAATTTCGACGATGTCACTTGTATTTTGTTTAACATTTCCTTGTGCTCCTCGCAGAAGTAAATGCGTAGGACGCTAACCCACTCCACTTGGCAGCTTTACGACCTATCCTCCGAAAGAGAAAGACTCTCCGACATTCCGCTGTGTTCTGCATCTCCCCTTCCACTACTGTCCTTTGCTAAGGGTCGCGGTAAAATTCCGCTCGCTTACTAAACATTTATACTGTTCAAATAATTAAATAAACTTAAATAAAAGTGAGGAATTAATCATTCCTTACTATATATATATATATATATATATATATATATATATATATATATATATATATATATATATATATATATATATATAGATATACTTATAATGAATCATTATTTCAATAAACCAATAAGAAAATGCTTGGACATATCATTATTATTGAATATATCGCTTCGAGAAGAACTGACGAATAAAACAAGTGTCTACGTTTATTCTTCCTTTACCATTGCATACATAAGATAATAAAAAAATTAAAAATTGTTAGGTAATTATTGAAGCACAGAAGAATACAAATTGTAATACTCGTATATGAATTTAATAAACGCGTAGAAAAAAATCGATGAAACGTCGATACTCCGATTTTCCCAACATTGATCGTAGTCTTTCAACAAATGTTACCGTATTTTTTCTTTAGCAATCTTTATTTGTTTATTTTGGTGTTTTTTGACTGATTAAATAACAATATACGCAAGAAAAGAAAAAATACGATAACATTTGTTGAAAGACTGCGATCAATGTTGGGAAAATCGGAGTATTGCGCAGTTCCGTCGCGTGTCTTGTCACGAGATTCGAAAAAAAATAGTTTACGGTCAAAGAAAACTGATCTACCAGCCACATGGGGTTGTAGGATCACCGGCTTGCAGACAGAGTTGGTTTCCAAAGTCGAGGCTAATGTGAAAATTGCTATGATTTGACTGGTCCGACAAACGAAACCAGGAAGGTCATTAGCCAACTAAATTTCACAGAAGCACAGCTGGGGACTGGTACTGCGCCACCAGTCCTCGCACACCGTAAGCTTTGGGCATGCTTCAGCGAGAACCATTGGCGCGATGGTGAAAAGATGCGTGTTACAAGGGGCGGAGATCTTGCATTCATTGGCCGGTTCGCGAGGAAGGATTAAACCTCTGTAAGAAAACCCTCAACCTCAAGATGTGTTACGCGCCGATGCCGTGAATGGGTGTTGAGGACAAACACTCGCTAACGGACAACCTCTGGGGAAACTACCGCACCTCAGTTGAACAAGGCTCAGTGGCGTGATCCGGGAGCTCCACGTCACCCGACATTTATTTTCTCCGAACTCGTGGGGCAAGATGACTTATTCTTCAACATCCCAGCCTTGCGGACTGGGTGTACCGCAAGGTAAGTATTCCACCCAAACGTCTCCCCTTCCACTACCACTGAGGGTTCACAGCCCTCCCTCTTCCGAAACAAAAAAGTATAAGGATAAGAAACAGAACATTTCTCATGAGAATGTTTTTGTCGTTATGACACGTATAAACAGGACACTTGAAAATATATCCCCGTTCTATATTTACAAAGGATTGCAGGGTTTAGTTCGAACACTGAAATTCATTAAGAGGATGAGTAATGGGTCAATGCTGTTGGAAACAAACTCTAACAAGCAAGCAGTGGCACTGTTAAAATATACCATGTTGGGACAGTTCCCTGTGAAATGCGAGCTCCATGCTGCGCATAATCACAACAAGGTGGTCGTAAGTTCCAGGGACATTATAAATATGGCAACAGAAAAGCTTGTTGCAGAATGGGAGGCTGACCACGTAGTTGAGGTCAGTGAAATCATGACGAAGGTTAATGGTGTTCCGGAGAAGACCAGTTCCTTCATCGTGACATTTGACTGTCCTCAGTTCCCGAAAGATCTGAAGGAAAAATGGCTTAACCTGCCGGTACGTCCCTCTTTCCCAAATCCTCTGCGCTGTTCCAAGTGTCAGAGGTTTGGACACACGACAACATCGTGTAAGCGCCGTGATAACTGCGGGAAGTGCGGAATGGAGGCACACGAACCCGTCGTCTCATGCCCAGGGCCTGCAAAGTGCATTAATCGCAAGGCAGTCACCCGGTGTGGAGCAGGGTGTGTGCACCTTTCTGGAAGAAAAGAAAGTGTAGGAGAACAAGGTAACGGAGGTGTAGGAGATCAAGATCCCGTACGGTGATGCGCGGAAGAAATACAGGGCTTTACACCCTGTATTTTCTACCAGTTACTCCACCGCAGCCAAGAATCCTAAAGTAATGAAAACTGTATCCATTCAAGCCGATTTCACTGACGTGTACACGACAACATCGTGCACATGCCAGTGCAAATGCGGAAAGATGTTTCAGCGGTTCCTGTAAACCTAAAACTCCAACACCGCGTTCATTTACAAAGAAATCGTCAAGTAGTGCTAAACCTACCACGGTAACGACAAGGACACAAAGAAAAAGCAGGGTTCTAAGGCTAAACCCCTCAATATTGCAGAATTTGTTAAAATCAACATTGTCAAAAAAATCCGAAAGGCGTAAAAAGAACGTCTCTCTACTACCTTCCTCCGAGTCAGAATGTGCATTGTCCGACGGTGACGCGGAAATGCATATTCATGAACATGACCCCGGAGGTTCCAAAATGTAATGACTTCCATACTTCAGTGGAACCTTATTGGCTATAGAACACAACGTGAACTGTTACAACTCTTAGCGCGTCGTAATCCGATCTGTATTTACCCGCAGGAGACACATCTTTTACCAGAACACTCACCCTCTCTTTTAGGATACAGCAGCTTCAGGTATGACGACACTACGGGAGATCGAGCAAGAGGTGGAGTTGCCGTGTCTGTTAGAAACACAATCCTCTGCTCACTTGTTCTCCTACAAATTCAAATCCAGGCTATAGCTGTCAAAATTCAAAACGTTCCCGCTACGACCGTGTGTTCTATTAATCTTCTTCTGACACGAGATTTCTCGTAGACTTCACTCAAAGATTTAATTCACTAGCTCCCCCGACCATTCTTTCTCATAGGAGATTTCAACGCTCACAGTGTACTATGGGGCTCGTCGAGCGATTGCCCCAGGATCCGACTGCTGAATTATCTCTTTGAGCGAGAGGATTTATGCGTAATGAACACCGTGGAGATAACCCACTTAGCATTTTCCACGGGGTCATGGACTGCAATAGACCTGTCAAATTGCTCTCCTGATGTTGCTGATATCTTTCAATGGAAGGTAGAAGATGATTTGCATTGTACCGACCATCATCCTATCTGGTTGTCCTTACAGGAACGTGCGACTGTTCCCTTATGCAAGCCACAGAAGTGGATTCTCAGAAAGGCTAATTGGACACTGTACCGTTCTCTGTCTGTCTTCAGAGAAACGGGTAGTGTCCAAGAGAGAGTCGACTATCTTAGTCAGGTGATTTATCACGCCGCTGAAGAATACATTCCAAAAACATCTGTTTCCAGGAAGACCACATGTCCCTTGGTGGAACGACGTATGTCGGTCCGCCATTCGGGCAAGGTGAAGAGCGTTGCGGAAATTTAAGAGTAGTCCATCTCCGGAAAACCTCGCCGCATATCGGATTGATAGAGCAAGATTGCGCAGAACTATCAAAGAATCCAGATCCACTTCCTGGAAACAGTTTCTAAGCACAATTAAGATAACAACATCGTCCACTAAAGTATGGGAGTCAATCCGAAAGATACCTGGAAGGTATTCTCGAGTCCCAATAATTGGACTCAATTATCAAGGTAAGGTTCTCACCAACAACAGACAAATGGCAACAGTGATGACTGAATACTGCAAACTGCGATCCTGGTTTCGCGAGAAAAAGGGATATAGCAGAGAGCACATCTTTTGACTTTCGTTCCACCAACTGGGAAACCTACAACTCTTCCTTCTCTATGTGGGAACTTGAGTCAGCTCTAGCGACAGTCCACGACACTGCGCCTGCCCCTGATTCAATTCATTATGAAATGTTGAGACAACTCAGTCTCGAGTGGAAAGAATTCCTTCCGGATATCTTTAATCTTTCATGGTCTGAAGAAGTATTCCCTAATTTCTGGAAGAAAACATCGCTTTTCCCTTTACTAAAACCAGGTAATGACAATACGACCATCGAAGCATTGCCATGACGAGTTGCGTCGTAAGTTACCTAGGGTGGAATGGAATTTCCTGAAACCACACTGAGATCGACTCAGCAAGTTATGCCGTTCAAGATACCAGACGAGACGTCGGTTGATAATTCTCTCCAGAGAACCTGGAATCAGCAATTCAAGATGCTTTCGTCCGGAGAGAACATGTCGGAATATTCTTTGACATTGGGAAGGACTATGATATTACTTGGCGTCCTGGCATTTTAAACCAACTCTATGCCTGGGGATTTAGAGGGAGTCATCCTCTTATGCTGTCCTTTTTGGATCAGCTTTTCTTCCGCTACAGAATTGGAAGTGATACCTCGGATCTGTTTCTTCAAGAATACGGTATTCCTCAGGGCTCATTATTGAGTGTGATCTTATTTTTGCAGTGGCCATAAACAGCATAACGTCTGCTGTAAAGAATCCTGTTTTACACTCTCTTTTTGTCGATAACTTTTCTATCTTTTGTTCATCACAAAGTGTCACAGGTGCGAAGCGACAAATCCAACTCGTCCTCAATAAGCTCTACCACTGGTCGAAGATGACAGGTTATCGTTTCTCTGCTGAGAAAACACGCTGTGTTCTTTTCAGTAGGAGATTAAGCCTTCTGGCTGAACCTCACCTCGCCCTGGGGAACAACGTTCTCAAATTCTGTCCTGTAAAATTCTCAGGTCTAATCTTTGATCAGAGACTGAATTGGATTGAACATCTGACAGACCCAAGAGCAAGAACATTAAAGCCTCTGAATTTATTGAAGTGTCTGAGTAGCAGGGAATGAGACGCTGATCGCTCCTCCTTGCACTAGTTTTATCGAGCTTTTATAGGAACTCGGCTCGATTATGGCTGCGTTGTATATAGCTCTGCTCGTGCAAGCTATTTAAAGAAGTTGGATAGTGTTCACCATGCAGGAATCCGACTAATTACGGGAGCCTACCGCGCTAATTCCATTCCGAGTTTGTACGCTGAGAGTAGCGAACCATCTCTTTACCTCTGTCTGCAACTCCTCATGCTACGACACTTTTGCCACGTGCTAAATTTATCCGACAATCTGGTGCACAATAAGGTGTTTCATCCTTCTTCTCCCATCCGTTTCTACAACATCAGACTGAGAGCAACCAAACATTTTGGATATCGCTGTAAATAAATTAAGGAAACCTTGAATATACGCACTCCTAAAGTCTTAAATCAATTTTTCAGTAATATTCCTCGTTAGGCTTTGCACAAACCGAAGATTATTTTCGATCTTATGCATCGTGACAAGAAGCACACTCCTGCTCCGATGTTGATGGCATACTTTCACCTAATCCTGGACAAACACCGTGTCCATATCCTTGTGTTTACCGACGGGGCGAAGCAGGTTGATGGTGTCGGCGGCTCCGTGGAGTTTCCCTGTGAGACCTGTGGCTACCGTCTAGGCGCCCTGGGCAGCGTTTACACCGCTGAGTTCTACGTCATATCGAGAGCAATGCGATCAACAAAGTACTTCCGCGGATCACATTTCCTGAATTGTTCTGATTCGCTAAGTGCCCTTCAAGCAATCCAGAATATGTATCCAGCTGATAAGCTGATCCAGAACATCCAGGATGTGCTTTTCTCACTACAAAGTGATGAAAGAGCATAACGTTTTGCTGGATTCCCGGGCACGTGGTAATCAGAGGGAATGAGGAAGCAGACGCTTCCGCAAAATCAGCATGCATCAAAAATTGTGTGTATTTCTTTACGGTTCCAAAACGTGATCTCTTAAATTCCATCAAGATGAGGAGTCTGAGTGAATGGAACAATGAGTGGTTAGCTGTTGAAGGGAATAAGCTCCGATTTATCAAATCCTCTGTAAAGTCATGGAGCAGTTCCTGTAGGCCAACCCGGCGCGATGAGGTCCTGCTGACCCGCCTGCGCATAGCACATTGTCCTCTCATTCATAGGTCTCTCTTACTAGTTGATGATGAACCCGTTTGTGAGGAGTGTAGCTGTTCTCTGACAGTGCGTCACCTACTTACTGGTTGCAGAACGTACTCGAGTATACGAAGACAAATTGGTCTGGCTCAGATTTACCGATAATTCTCGGAAATGAAACGTATGATGTAAATAAACTATTGGATTTTATGAGTGGAGCAAGGCTCCTACCACAAGTTGTCGGGAGGGGTTAAATTTACATTCTTTTTCCTCTTTCCTGTCTTCTTTCCTTTTATCCTTCGTTTGTGTAATTAGAAACCGTAATTTTTAGATTTTTTTCTTTTTTACGATATAATGTATTGGGGAACTGTTTTCTTTACTTTTCTTTCATCTTTGTATTTAGATATTTGTTAAATGGGGGAAAATGCAGTTTTTTTAGTGGGACGGTCGAGATATTCGGCGAGTTACACACACGTGGAAGAGTGTTTAGTGGGTACGGCTCTTCTCTATGGTGCGAAACTGCATTTTCCCCCATCTGCGTAGGCTCTAATGACCTTGCTGTTGACGAACCCTTAAAGCCCCACAAAAAAAAAACGAAAGCACATTAGTATTGTTTATTTTCAGTTTTTGGACGAAGGAACTCTTTTTAATGTAATTTTAAGTAACGTCTTTCTCAAAGTTAAACATTTAGAATTGAATAAGCGGATATTTAGACAATTTCAAGGATTTGTCTCTAAATTGACACAAATCAATAAATAATCTAATAAGGAAAATAAATAGAGAATCTAATTTACGAGATTTGCTGAGAGCAAAAAGTACAACACAGGAGAATCTATGCGGAAGCAGAAGTCAATTATCCTTCCATCCAAGTTTGGTAAACTGTGATACTTAAATACAGTTTTAAAACCTTAATTACAACGTTGAACCAATGCATTGCATTTGATATTAACTGAAAATGTGGAAAATTGAAATGATGTATTTATTTATGATACATTTGAGTTTGTTAATCTCTTTAGTTTGTTTTTCGATGTCGTAACACAACGCCAGAGTTGAATTAATACGAGTTACAGATATCAACATTGTCATGTGAAAAAGTCATAATGTGATCAATATTATAAAAAATATAACTACTTAGTAATACTGAAAATTCCATTAAATAATGTAAATAATAAGAAATGTATTTTTAAGTATTGTTCTATCAAGATTTTATGAAAATGCTAATTGGTTGATCGTTTGACGTCTGAAACAATTCATAGTCGCATATTGTAAATTTTCAAGTTTTCAGTTATTTTATATTTTCCAAATTCAAAGGAATTATTAAAATCGTCATCATTGGAAATGATATCATATTAGTGTTTTTCTCGGCACAAACGTTTTTATAGGAATTTCTCCTACATCGTTAGAGCCATTCTAGAGGAAAATGTGAAAAGTACTTGTGTACATTTGTTTTTTGATAAGAATACACGCTTGGCGAGACTGATGACTTGAGATTAACACGTCAATCGCTGTTATTAATAAAATATACTTGAGATAATTTCCTAAGCAACAGCTAAGAAAAGAGATTAATCGTTATCATCAGTGAAAATAAAGAACGTAGATTTTGTCATTAGCTGTTTTAGATTCTGGTTTTTTTATTTTCAAGCTTTTTTGTTATAAGAAAATTTGAATAAACACCCATGAAATTACTTTCCGACTTAGTTGGTGATGCACAAAGAAAATTTATATTACTTGCTGAGCATATGCGAAAAATTGACACAAACAATTTCATTAATTCATTTGTTTTTCATTCAAACGATGATGTACCAAATGGCTATCTTGTGAATGAACGATTGACCAATGCAAATAATTATGTTAAAAGAAAATAATTGTAAAAAATTAAACATTAATATCCTAAGAACCAAATTACTGTCGAATAATATATACAGAAAAAGTATGTCTGGAATACCGAGCTTTTCTCTTTTGGTGATGCCATGTAGTGAAATGGACACTTGGTTTTTAATTGAACGAACAAATGTGTTAAAATCAGGACATATGTATCACATGGTACATCATGATGTCCACAAAAATGCATACAAAAAATAAAATTTCCATAGGGGGATCGTAATCATGTATATTGTGATAACTTGCAACGCTACCCGAGAGGCGAGTTATAATTGAATATATATGTACTATTATGAAAAGATTCCAATGTTCGTGCCGCCAATTTCCCGTACGTGGTCCACTGTGGGCCTGAGGCGGTGGGCTGCAGGTACGAGGGCACGGGGGTATAACCGGCTGGAGGCGGCGACGTTCAAACGTTTCAATCATCGCTGGGAGCGCGACCGACCGCTGCGGTGGAGTGCTGCTGCTGCACGCTTTGCTCGCTCTCTCTCTCTCTCTCTCTCTCTCAGACCATCGTCTGCCTTCCCGCACTGATTAGGAGGAGGAACGCCTGCTACCTCTCCCATGATTTATAAAGAAACCTAGACCCAGTGACCGAATGGTTTAGGGTTAACTGCACGTTTCAAAGGAAAATGATTCCGACACAGCTGCTAATCCCACCTTTCATTGCGTACAAGTATACTAATTTTTTTTTTAATGCAGAACTATGTGGTATATTAGTAGGACGTGTAACACTGTTGTATACAACTGAGCGTTTAATGCATATATTTAATAAAAAATAAAGATATAAGCTAAAATGTTTTCGTTAGTGTTGTGGAATTCATTATTTCATTCGTTGGGTTACCTATTGAAGAAACAATCACAATTAAATCATCACAATGAGAAAGCTCGACCAAACAAATCAGCATGTGTATCAAAATAAAAATAAAATACATTGACGTCTTAGTCGAGTTATTAGAAATTTAATTTCCGTGTTTGAGGTAGCGTTAACAAGAGCTCGAATATGAGTTAATCCATTTATTCCATTGCTATCTATCAATGTTAAAATGTATGACATAAATTTAACTTTTATTTATTTTGTATAAAAAATTCATGGAAATTCCGCATAAGAAATCTGAATATGCTCGTGGCGTACCTGAATGGCTCATAAGACACCTATAATACTCGTAGTTTCACCAAAGATATTTGTAAGGAAAAATTTCTGGGGTCGGAACTTTGGGGAAATTGTCTGTAATTATTGATTGTGAAATTAATAGCAAAGTTCCATTTAAGTCTTAACTATCTTTACTTATTTTATATCACAAAATTATATAGCTTACCGAACAATGAAATATAAATTCAACGTCAAGTGTTAACACTGTGTCTAGTTTGTCTTGTTTTTTAACATACACACGTATCAAGTCTGCTTATGTATCAATTTATCTATATGTAAATTATTACGTTAACAAATGAAAAAGAAAGAAACACGTATAAATCACTCACATATTGATCGAAATGCAGTTTCAGCCTTCGTCAAGCACTTCAGGATGTTATTGAAAAACTCTATTTTGATATTATGTCAAATTTTATAGCTACTTATAAACATGTCATGTTGAATGAATCAACAATTGTTGCAGATAATTTTAGAATGAATGAAGACGATATTTATGCTAGAGCTAAACTTTAGGACGTTAATAGTGAATTATGTGTTGATAATTTGTGTTTAAACTGCAGTGATTAACCTTTCACAACTTGTTGTAATAAAATAATGAAAATTGCTAGAAAAACAAACAAAGGTTTTGGTTATAAAATTGTTTGATGTTTATTTGAATGCTTCAGTCTTGAATAATGATTATGAGAGGAGAATTGTATATAAATTAACTTCTACTGATCAAACAGAGTCTTCATTGAATGTTAGTAGTTTTGATTACTGGAAGACATTGTTCACGTAAAAAATTGACTTTTGTTTGGAAAATATATTTTAAAAGTAAAAATGTTGCTAAATTTGATAGTTTTTTAAATGAAACTGATTGGGATAGAAGGCTTACGATGTTCAATATTCCTGATACTGTTCGCAATCTAAAAGTAATGTATGCAGATGCTGTGCATGCAGTTAACTCTAAATATTTGTGGTTAAAAAATTGGTTTGCAAATGAGTTTTAAATTGTATTTGTAGTTGTAGCGGGAGTGGGTTATGGTGCTGTTAATAACGCAACTAACATCCGGGGGACCGCATGGAAAATATAATGATTTATTAATCTAAATATAACAATAAGAAAGTCTAAGCCTAAAACTTAAAACTAAACAAGACATAACAAAATATAACCTAATCTTTTAAACTAAACAACATATGAAAAATGACACAAAAGTACTGTTTCAAATAATGATATAATGTAGTAATGACACCCTCCAAATTATTCATTATAGAAAACAAGACATGATATAAAAATACTCTGAAAATTACTAATTGTAGAACCACAAAACATGATTGAAAACTAACTGTATTAGGAAACTTCTCCAGGAATTGTCGTATTTGTCTAGAGTTGTAATGTTCACACATTAATAATGAGAGCTCTCAATTATGGCATCGATATCGAAAAATTGCCCTTGAAGACTATCTACTCCTGGCTTTAAAAAATTCTTACTGTGCGGGTAGTATTCAGAATAACTGCTTTTTGAAGGAGATTGAATAAATTCTTAGGTAATCCTAAAATTTCAAATTTCATGGAGGGACTTCGGAAGCACAACCGTCGCAGAGAGAACGATTGGTACAATGTATACCCTGTCTACATTTTTTTAATTTCATTACTCAAATCATAATTTTTACTCCTCTTGTCGTTGATTGCTGCCTGAATATTGTGTGTGTTAGGTATTGCTACACCAACTAGATATGCTACACTCATCTCTCTGGCTCGTAACATATGAAGTCTGTTATTATCAATGTGCTTGCCAGTTATTATGGATCTATCATAATAAACAGTGTATTTTTCTAACTAAAGCACCGGTGGTGGATCATACTTATAGCAAAGTATTTTCTCTTGTAGCATCTTTAGTTTCCAGCTTATATTTTGGTAAATGATGGTAGCAACTTGATTGTGTCTATGCAAATTATCTGAGCCATTACACTACGCGCGGACGTGATATGCTGGATGGTCTCAGGTTTATCTTTACATTTCCTGCATCTGTCATCTCTTGCTTCTGGGTTTTTAATTATATATTTCACGTAATTCTTTGTTTTGATGACTTGATCTTGCATAGCCATCAGGAAACCTTCTGTCTCCGGTAAGAGTTCCCCATGCCTGAGCATGCGCTCGACGCTATATTGTCGACATATATCTGGTCAAGGTCATGCCGATGTCTTCCATGAAGAGCCATACTTGACCATTCATTGCATTTTTCTGCATTACTTCGGATCACTTCGTTATCTTGGACATTTTCTTCTGCCAGGTTTAGAGGTGTGGTGTGCACTCTTTTGTGTAATGTCAAGTCTTGTTTCCTTTTGTAAAAATTGTTTCTCTGCTGACGGATTTGTCCATTATGAAGATTTTTTATATCAATTATCCCTCTTCCACCTTCAGCTTTAGATAAAGTTAACCCAATAGTGCTTTCTTCCTCGTGTTGTTTTCGAAATTTTGTCAATTCAACCCGAGTTTGTCTCATGATATTGTCCAGTTCTCCGTTAGACCACAGGATAACACCAAATGAATATGTAAGGAAAGAAATTGCAAAGGTGTTAATTGCCTTGGAAAAATTTTTACTATTGAGAACTGTACGACATACTTTCCTCACTCTCGCTAGGTATTCGTTGACAAGCATGTCCTTTATTTTTGAATGGTTAATTCTGCAAGCTCGTTGGTCTCCTAGGTACTTATAAAATTTATTTTGATTCAGGGCTTCGATGAACTCACCTCCCTCAGTTTGAAATCCACTCAGTTCACATTTACCTTTTATGATGTTTACAATTTTACAGTTATTGAGGCAAAATTTCATGTTGATATCACCTGAAAACTTCTCAACACATCTGGTCAACATTCCAAGCTTCTCATGAGTTGGAGCAAATAGCATGAGGTCGTCCATATAAAGGGGACACAAAATTATTATTTGATCACTGTCACTAAGTTTTAAATGATATTCAATTTCCGTTCTACCAAAGACCTTCTGATAGTCTACGTAACAGCACGACATTTTCCTACTTTTCTGTTGATCCTGCTTGAGGATTACTGTGTCTATTAGCTGTTCTTTACGTACATTAGTGTTCTTACGAGACCCTTTCTGGCCTTCTACCAAAATGTGTTGATCTTTTACATTATCATTGAGAATTTGTGTTACACATCTCGTTGCTATTTTGTAAAATGTCTGAAGGCACAGTTAGAAAAGACGGCATTTCTTCAGGGTTAATTATATTACTATTGAATGAATGTCTTCCACAGCATAAAGCTGGATCTTTTCCACTTGATGAACGGACATTGTCAAGTTCTATCAAGCTCTTCTCCTAAAACTCTTCGCACTATGTGGCATGTGTCAAGGATGACGGATTTCTGCATATTGGTAAGTGTATTGCCTGCTCCTAGTATTTTCAAATGGCGTTTTGTGGATTTCGGTAAAACTCTTGTAGTCAAAATAATTATAGGTCGAATAATATCTCTCCTCTTTCCAGATTTTCTTGAGCTGGTCAGCCAATTACTCATTTTTAAACTGTAAGTTCTGTCAATATTGTGAGTCAGTGGGATAGCAACATCAATTAGATGAATTTCCTTCTTATTTCGATCATGATGTCAGGGCGGTTTGCTGGTATGGTTATATCAGTTCAAATTTCTCTGTCTCAGTAAAGTTTCCAATTGCTATTTTCAGTGACAGGTGGAAGTTCATATTTGTAGTAGAGAGTGTCTGCTATGTTTCCTAAAAGGTGTTGGTGAAGAAGTTTTGCTACATTGTTGTGCTTTTTGGTGTAATCAGTGTTTGCAAGAAGCCGACTTGAACCTGTGATGTGCTCAATAGTTTCTGATACGTCTTTGCACTCCTTCATTATGGATGAATATTCTATAATTCCTTGTTGATATTACCCCATCCTGGATGATCATCATAAACCCAGTTATTTCTTCAAATAAATTTCCTTTTTTGAGCCATAAATGTGTTGCCTCTTGATCAACGTTGATACTTTCCAGGTTGTTGGCATGATTTCCGTGCAGCATTTTTATCTCCAGTTTGTTTTTTGATCATATAGCAGCAGCCCTGAAGATGATGCCAAACTACCATCAAAACGTTGGCCATATATTAGTGAATACTAATAAATTATTACATTAAAATTTTTTATTGTCTATAATAATTTTCGAATAATTATAGTCCTTCAAGTAAAAATATCATGAGATTTTTACTTTTCATAGAAATACAACCTCAAACTATTAATATGTTTGTTGTGGAGACGAGGTACATAAATTATCCCTAATCCTCCACGCGTTGTGGGAAGGACGATCCGTTCCATTGATGCTTTGGGACGTCTCATGCGATTGTCTGTTAGTTGGGTTTTGATTAACCGTGATATTTCTTCCAAATCCGTATTTGACCATTTTGTTAGACAGAAGGAATAGGTTAGTAATGGTATTGCAAATGTATTTATGGCTCTCACTTTGTTCCTGTTGTACAGGTGAATTTTGAGAATGCTTTTGATTCTCTGGTATAGATTCTGTTTCAATATATTTTTTACATCAGTGTGATCAATTCCTTTTAGCTGTGGTATTCCAAGATATTTGTACCAGTTAGATTCATCCAGATCTTCAATGATGTCACGGGGGGTTACACTATATCCTTCGGAGGAGGTGATTTTGACTTTTTCAAGATGAACGGACTTGCACTTTTCAAAACCAAATTACATGTATATTTCATTGTTGAATCGAGAGGTAATATCAAGGATTTTGTGAAGTTTGACACTTGACTTGGCATATATTTTTAAGTCATCCATGTATAGGAAATGGTCCTTCGTTTTTGTTGTGATTTTGTATCCATATTGCATGTTGAGTGCCTTACTCAGTGGATTCAGCGTCATTCAGAACCGTAGTGCACTCAATTAGTCCCCTTGAAAGTTGCCTCGGTTAATTTGGATGGATCTTGAAATATCTTCTTTTACTAGCAGAAAGATTTAGAGCAGTCCTCCATATCTTCATCATATGGCAAAGGAAATTTCATACATTTGGATCTATTTTATATATGCTTAAAATATCCTGTAGATATGAGTGTGGTATAGAGTTAAACGCCTTTCTGTAATCAATATAAGACAAGCTGATGTTTCGTTTCTTTGTTATTGCTTGTGATTCTACACTTGCATCTAGTATAAGTTGATATTTGCATCTCTTTGATAACATGTAACATCCTTTTTGTTCTTCTGTCATAATGTTGTTTTTCTCTAGATGTGCGTAGATCTTGTCAGCTATGATAGCCGTCAAGTACTTATACACTGTAGGTTCACATGTGATTGGGCGATATTTTGCAACATCAGTATGGTGAACTTTAGATATGAGAAATGATTTGCTTTCAGCAATAAATAGAGGTGCATCTTTTGGTTTCATTAAAATGTTATTATATTGTTCTGCAAGACTTTGATAAATACACGTGTATTGTTTAAACCAAAAATTTTGAATTTGATGAGGGTCTGGCGCCTTCCAGATAGCATCTCTTTTTATGACTTGTTGTATATCTTCTGCATTTAAGCATAGATTTGACATCCATTCAGAATTGCCATTCTTTGTCTTTCATCAAATAGAAGAGTGCTATCTTTGTCATGGTGTACATTTTTCTCCCATGTAGCAGATCAGAAGTCAGAGACAGTTATTTCAGATGGTGCATATATACTATCTTTTCTCTTGCCATAATAACTTTTTAGATTTCTGTAGAACCGTTTTTGATCTTGTAATTCTGCATTTTGTTTCTTGCGAGCCATAGATATTTTGTATCTTCTGAGTCGTCCAGAATACACAGCTAGCCGTTATACGTACGTGACTGTCAAGAATTTCTGCCAAAATGTTTGGTGTCAGTTGTTCCAATGTAACTGGTTTGATAATTTCTCTCACTTTCTTTTCTAGCTTTTTTGTTTTCACTCCTTTCTGAAATTGTGTCTTCCAATTTTCATTCTCAGCGAACTGATACGGTTTTGAAGTCTGATCTGCCATGTGGGAGGTTTTTCATCTTCATTCCTGCGTTAAAGTGAACATTAATTGTAGGTTTTTACTTTGTCTCTGCAAAAGTTTCAGCGATCTTGATAAATTCACAACTGTGGAAGCAGCGCAGTACACATTGTAGTGGAGTTCAAGTGTTTCTATGAGGTTCAATTGTGGTGGTAAAATTTCTGTATTGAGTATTTGTATAATCTTCCACATACTTGATGTAAAACTTGGCTTGGATAGCTTTGGTTTTGCTGAGGGGCTCATGTCCTAGAATTTCGTGAAATTTTGGATGTAGCCGAGACGCAAACTTCAGAATCAATTTTATCCAGTAAACCATTCAAATCCAATCCTTAAATGGGAAATCACATTTTTCCTAAAAATGAAACACCTTTTCAAAAATTTCTGAATTTGCAGTGTCTAGTACAAAACTTGAAAAAGAGCAATTTTCTAATTACAACATTTTTAATTAAATGTCTTGATGAAATGTTTCTTTTTTGAAAGCTATACTTTCAAAATTTTCAGTGTCACAGAGAATATAATCATATCTCTACTCATATGGATTAACACTGGTACGAATAAAATAAACGTACTCCAAATTAAGACTTCATAATTATTTAACATCTAAAGTAATGTGTAAGTAATGTGGTAAGGAAACAAATTTCCAAAATAATGAAATTCATTGTCGGATGGAAGCCGAAATAGTCAATTTAATAAAACGACTGACATCATGACCAATTATCAACATTGGAATATTAATGAAAGCGTTCAGTTGAATGCTTAGCAAAGTCTCACAGTTGAATAAAATGGTCATTATTTTAATAAAAAAGTAGAAGAATTCATTATTTATCATACCGGTGATAGTATTATAAGGTTAGAACAGTCTGTATCACCTATAACAGAAGGAAAATTGGCACTTCCTCATAATCTTCATAAAAGTTCCCCCTCTTCTCCAAGGATTGGGACATTTTTGCAACTAAATATTCTCTTCACGAGTGCACACTTTTGACATTGTAGGAACACCAATTCCTACATATAACTACCTAGACATATCCTACATATAGTACATACCTTCGTACTAATAACATACTGAAAGCTCCCCCATGCAACAAACGCACGTTGCATGTTCGCCATGTTTGTTTACTGGCTTCCAAGGCAATACCACTCGCCACGCCAAGGAATTCTCATAACAGTAAACAAACAAGAAGCTAGAACCATACGACTCCATGACAGCAGAGAGAAACTCTAGGAGCCGCTTACTGACCTGTTCGGTTCATACAACTTGTTAAGAAACTTCTGGAGAATACCAAGACTACGACACAATGCTATACCTCTCAGACAGTCATATGTCTTTGTTTAGGTTATACCTGCTAGCAACCAGAAAATCATTCTCTCGCCAGCTGTCGGACTGAACACATCGTTCTAAAGCAGCTCCGAGTCGAGTACGTAACCTCCGAAGTAATCCAATCTTCGAACTTACGCTGGCGACGCTCATGCAAGTCAAAATTCAGAATCAAATTTGACTACGCCAGACTCGAAAGAAATTTCATTTCAACGGGACCCCGATCAAAATTTGAGGAACTCAAATCCTCGGGTACGTCCGTCATCAGGGGAACACTATTTCCCAAATTCGACGAGTCCAGACGTTCCACGCAACGCCGTGAACGACGTCACAGGAGCATTCTCCGCGCCGAGATCATCGACCTCAAGAATCGATACGAGACAAACCAAGAATCGATACGCGACTTCAACCGGCCGCGCCACCGCAACCGGAGGATCCTTCGACCCAGAACCATCGACCTCAAGGATCGATAAAGAAGCACACTTCCTACGACGGCTCCGACTAGTGGCGTCATAACTCAAGAGGCCGCTGTACATTCCGTGGACTGTTGCTACCGGCGCCGCCTTCCGTCGACGCACAGAACGCTAAACGACGCCTGTTATACGTGAGCAATTAGTTCACACGGAACTTCCACTTTTATCGTTTGTCGTCTTGTGCGATTCATTTGTTTGTCCCCATGCGACTTTGTTTATTTACGCAATAAATCTTGTTCTTTAACGAACCGTACTCAGACTATTTATTTTGGAGAGGAGGAGACGTTATTGTGAATACAATAAAAGATCTTCCCCGACAACATAAATAAAAGTTTATAAAATAGAAGTTTATTAGAGAACTTCTGGTGACAACAGAAGCATTACAATCGTCAGATACATCAAACAAATAGAATTCAACACTGATGTGTTTTGTTTATGTTATCAAACACAATTCAACATAAACACACATTAACATTAATCACATACATCAGATAAAAAATACTATACATATACTAAAATACTAAACAAATAGAAATACTAAAAATATGCTTAAAATATTAAACATTATAAACAAAACAAAATATTAAGCTAATACAATCAAAATTTCTCATAACATTGGCAACTATATCATAAAACTCACTTCTTTTCTTCATGGGATTACCAAGGAAGAATTGCTTAATTGTTCTTTGGTACATATCTACAGTCAGTCTTCTAATTTTGATCGGTAGGGTATTAAAAAAATTAATGGATTTAAAGATAAAGCTCTCTTGGCATAGTTGCAGTACCTTTTCATTACGATGCAGTTAAGTTATGGGTCAGTCGTTGCAAAGTGAAGACGTGGTTCGAAATCGCTCTCACAGCAGTTAACTCTACATGTTCAATATTTGCTGAGTTTCGATATAGGTGCTTTGTGAATATTCTGTATTCTGACTGTGGTTTGTTATATGTATTCTATTATTTAACATTTTCAAAAGTGTTCTTCGTGTTAACTTATCGTGATTTACTTCTTTGTGTCATCATGTCGTATTGCGTGGAGTATTCTAATCCTGTGCCTGCGAGAGCAGTCAAGATTGCCTGCACCGAATGTAAATTTTTTTGTCATGGCAGCAGTATAAATTCGATAAAATTTGACATTGAATGTATTGTATCCGAAAATCAAATATGGCGTTGTCCGTCTTGTTCTAAGATACATAGGAAGATCATGGTGGTGGTTTCTGCGGCGAAGGAGACCAGATCAGTATTTCTGAGGTTATCTTTATGCTAGAGGAAGCTAAAGAAGACTGAAGAAGAATGTAAACACCGTTTTATACACCTTTTGACTTTTCTCATGAAAAAATAGAAGATCAACCTAAACTGATAGAGGACCAGTCGAGAAATCTGGACGAGTGTCTCAAATAATACGAAAAATTATCTGAAGAAAACGTGCAGGTAAAAGAAAAAGTATGTAGATTAGAAATACCACTCGATCAGGTTGAACAATATTGAAGATTTAATTCTGTTCAGATGTTTGGAGTTCAAAAAGAAAGGGGAGAGGATATGTATAGAGTGGTAAAAAACGTGTGTGCTGCCTTAGACTTGAACATCGAAACGGAACAAATTTCACAGACATAGAAAAGCGCGTTATGTGAAAGACCCCCTGCGCAACTTGCAATATTTGTAAGGAGGTAGAACAAAATAATGATTTTAGAAAAAAGAAAAGTAAAGAGAAACTTCTGTACTCAAAACCTGGGCTATTAAATTCCTGCCCCCATATACATCAATGAGAGAAAGAATACTGAACAGAAGAAACTCTACGCCGCCGGTCGTGAAATAAAAAACGTTAATAACTATTCTTACCTATAAGTTCAAAGCGAGAAAATTCTAACGCGTAAGGAACAGGGATCTGAAGTTATTAGGATATCTTCCATGAATGACTTAAAAATTCTGTAATGGTCTATGTAGCTTATTTATTCTATTTGTCAAATTTGTATTTATTCAATGTTGCTAGTTTAATTACAATGTAATTACAAAGTACGAGTAAGATGATGATTCGTATGCGGAGTTCAATAGAGAAAATGTAAGTCCCCTTAAATTTTGCATTTATCATAAAAACGTGCGAATTCCACGTGAAAACTTCGATAAGTCCTATGTATATCTAGATTCGCTAAGAAATCCTCCAGATATAATTATATTGACAGAAAATTTGATATAAGGGTCTGAGATGGGTATGTATGTTTTGGATAATTATAATCAATTTCCAAATTGTAATGAGGTGTTATAATATATGTGTTAAAATAATATGTTGCTAGATCCGGTTTTGTTCCAATGACAGCTGCAGATGCATTCAAAATTTTAGTTGACCTAGACAGTGACACTGCTCTTTCCGTCCTTGGTGTTTACAAATTACATTAATTTCCTGTTCAGTTTCTCTTAAACCAACTAAGTGACATTTTATCCTTATGCAAGGAAAGGAATATAAATATATTAATTATAGGAGATACAAATATTCTTTTTTAAACAATCGCAATCAGTGGATGATAGTCAGGTGTTAATGAGTAGCAATGGTTTTACTCGATTAACTAATTCTCCAAATAGAGGAAACCATTGTCTTTATAATATTCATTTAAGATCTCATGATAATTTTTTATTTGAATCTTTTGTTCTTGAATCTGGCAGAAACGTTCATGATGCAGTTGTATGTAACCTCTTACATTATAAAAATGTATAAAAGACACTGAGTGTAGTACTTCCAAAAAAATCAATACTGAAGTTATGTTGGGGTTATTACGTAGGGTAGATTACTCAAGTGTTTACTCAAATGGCAATGCGTCACATGCTATGGATTGTTTTTTAGAAATTTTTAAGTCTATAATTGAAAAACCCATGTTTTTGTTGATTATAAAACCAGGTGTTAAATTTCTGTAACCATGGATGACATTTGTTATTTACCACAGATAAAAGCGTTGGAATCAATTGTATAAAAAAATAAAACAATCTCCTAGGAATTTAAACAATCACTACTTTTCATTTAGATAAACAAATGATATTTAAGCACTCAAAAGTAGTTATTATTTAAATCTGCTTAAAGTTAATGAAGGTAATGTAAGAAAACAATTGAAAAATATAAAGGGTATTTTGGGAAAAATAAATAAAAAAAATTAGTATTGATTCCATAAAAAGACTGGAGCATCCAGATAATAATTATTTCAATCATTTTAGTCGTCGGTTTATATATATTGTCTCTCATTTGTAACTTCCGTAGTAACAAATATATTATTATACTAATATCCTTCATTCAGTGTAAGTTGTCTAAATCAAACTTGCTCATATTAGCTGATTCTCACGGTCGTCACATGTCCTCCGTTTTGCGTGGATTGCTTCCTAGCCAGTTCTCAGTCTCCGATTTCTGTAAGCCAAACGCTCGTTAGGCTGAAGTTATTCCAGAATGGGACACCTACACTAAAAAACTCACAGAACGGGACACATTAATCATTATAGGTGGGCAAAACGATATTAACTTGGGTGGCAATTTCAAATAATCTGAACATCTACAAAAAAACAAAAACGGCCTCTCAGCACACAAACATAGTACTCTCTAGTATGCCTCCACACTTCAACGTTCCACAAATAAACCAAGAAATTAACCTGGCAAACATTTCCCTAAAACATCACCTAGAAGACACAAAAATCACATTTTTTATTTGCAACCACACCTCACTGCCAAGGACTTTACCCAGCGCGGTTTACATCTGAGACATCACTTCGGTTCTCCTAGCGTCATATTTGACCTCACATCATTCACCTGCCCCTTTACCCACTCCTAAACCTCCTCCTGCTCCTACCTCGTCTCCTCCACCTCCCTCTGCTACTACATCCTCCTCCTACCCCCATACCCATTTCTTCTCCTGTCCCCGTTCTTTCACCTACTGCTTCCTCATCTCTCACGTCCTCGTCTATTCCTCCTTCCACATCTCCTGCCACCCCCATACACAGTTACCACTTGCGCTCAGGAGTACGATGTGGTACTCGAAGGTGATATTCGCGTACGAGTGCAATGTGCGGGCTTGATCCGGAACTAGAAGCTGTACCAAATTCAAATTCCCCTCCACAGTCTACCTTCGATTCCATTTCTCGTGAATCACAAACTCTTTGCGAAAATAAAATAATTATATTTCTTCATAATGTCCAATCCCTTTCAAACAGATTGACAGACATTGAAATTCTGGTATTCGAAAATCCATTCGATTTGCTGTGCCTCACCAAACATTGGCTTTCAACTAACAACATAAATTATATTATTTCTAATTATTATTTAGCAAGTTCTTACTGTCCGCACAATTTTAAAGGAAACGATCCCCACAGAGGTACGTGTATCTACGTTCGTAATGATATATTATCTTCTCCACTGCCGGCTACGAGATCTTCTACGTAGATAGTGTGTTCGAATTTTCTGCAGTTAATCTGACCGACACCGGTATTATTGTTTTGCGTATTTATAAACCTTCTCAATCAGATCTTGATATATTTTTTCGAAACTTCGAAGTTGTTTTTAAGCATATCACATCATAAATCTACTAAAATATCGTTATATGTGGCGATTTGAACATCGATTTCCTGAGTACATCCGACTCTGCACATTCACCAATTAATCGATTCAAGAATCTTATCGATTCCTTCAACCTTAATACAACGATAAACGACCCCACTCGCCTCTCCGGTTCATCTCAAACATTGCTAGATCAAATTATTGTCAACAATGAAATCTCGTATTACTCTGAAGTGTTTATCACCGGATACAGCGATCACCTTGCTCAAGTGTTGACTATTAATGACAAACTAAAACCACTAAAAATTCATTACAACTTTTCAAGAGATTTAAATGACTCAAATCACTCCATATTTATAAATAATTCGCATTAAGAAACATGGAAAGACGTTTACAATTGCCAAAACACCGACAACAAATTCAAACAATTTATCTCAATATACCTAAAACATTACAACACTAGCATTCCCATTAAAACACAAGTTCCCATTAACACAAAGGAATACAATAGGTGGGTCACCCAAGGGATAAGATTTTCTTCAAAAAACAAATGACGTTTTATTATTTTTCCAAACTCTATAACCATCCAACCGAATTCCATGATTATGTTCGTAAATGTATGACTGTTCTTTGAAAAGTAGTCTATGCAGCTTAGTTATGGAGTACGACAGGCAGGTACTAAAATCGAACAACCGGACGAAAGCCATGTGGAATATTGTTAAAAAATACACGTCAACTTCTGAAAATCGCGAAGAAAATATTTCTCTACTAAACGATGGCAAAATCGTATCAAATCCACAGGACATCGCAAATTTGTTTAATTCTTACTTCTCAGAAGTAGGTAAAATAAGGAACTCAATTCCTCCAAATCAATATCCTCCAATTATATCCACCCAAATACACAATTCTATGTTCACTTCCGAATCTAATGCCAGTGAAGTCATGAGAATTATCAGATAATTAAAAAACAAATTTTCAACAGGCATAGATGATCTACCCGAGTTTATTGTTAAATTTTCGTCCCACGCTATATTAAATCCACTCATAAATATTTTAAATAGTTCTTTATCGGAAGGTGTGTTTCCCAACATATTTAAAAGAGCTAAAGTGAAACATTTACACAAGAAAGGAAACAAACTTAATATTGGAAATTAGCGACCAATATCTCCACTACCTTCCTTCTCAAAAATCCTAGAAAATTTGTTCTATAAGTGTTTTCTAGATTTCTTGTCAAAAAGTAACATTCTCTCTGACGATCAACATGGTTTTAGGATATCCTCTTCTACTACAAGCGCCATATTTTCCTTCTTAAACGATGTTACCATATCTCTTGACCGTGGAGAAAATCAAGAAAATAATTTCTTGATTTACCCAAAGCATTCGATGTCCTCGATCACGGAATTCTCCTTTCCAAATTGCATTCTTTAGGCATTCGTAAACTTCCACATTAATGGCTAACTTCTTATTTAAAATATAGATATCAACAGGTCGAAATATCCTATACTAAAAATAAAATACTTCAGCGTTGTCTTTCAGAAACAAAACCACTTACTTGTGGAGTACCCCAAGGTTCAATTCTCAGTTCTATACTGTTTTTATTGTATGTGAGCGACATATCATCCACATCAGATTGCAAAATGGTTCTTTTTGCTGATGACACCAATTTACTATGTAAACACACCAACGCTCAAACTTTTGCCTAACCTTTTGTCTTGGTTCCATGCAAATTGTCTCATTGTAAACACTGACAAAACAGTGTCTATGTCATTTCACAATAGTATCACAAAATCTTTACCCCATGTTTCTCTTTCTTTAAACGGAACACAATTAAAAACTGTTACGAATACAAAATTCTTAGGTCTCCATATTCAAGGCAACCTCAACTTGAATTGTCACGTTGATCATCTTAATTCCTAATTTAGCAAATTGTGTTACGCTTTCCGAAAATTAGTTATTGCAGTTAGTTCATGTATTTCCCGTTGCGTATATTTTGCAAACGTTTACTCCCTTTTACGTTACGGCATTACCTTCTGGGGTAATTCCGGTTAGAGTATTCAAACTTTTAGAATTCAGAAGAGGACAGTTTGGATAATTTGTAAATCTCACCCCCGAAACTCTTTAAACCTTTATCCAACGACTTACATATCTTAACACTTACCTTCAATTATATTTATGAAACGGTCGTGTTTGTTAAGACCGAATTACTGAAGTGCCACCCTTGCTTCATACGAAATAGTCTCATTCACGAACACAATACTCGCAATATTAATAATATTTATCGCCCTAGAGTGTCAACCACTCCATGCCAGAAAGAACCATATCATTCGGGAATCGTTCTATATAATTTCCTACCCGAGAATATAAAATATATTATGAAATTGAATCTCTTCAAATCCCCGGTTAAAAACTACCTCCTGCACCAATGCTTCTACAATGTAAAAGAATTTATTGATTTTAATACAAGTAAAATCCGTCTTGTTCTTTATCATTCCGTTGCTGTTTTACTTTTAAAATAACTATTACAATTTCAAAAATTATTTTCTTGCATGTTTGTTGTGTCTTATGACTCATATTAATTTAGTTTTATGTGTATTCACCTTTGGCACGGTTGTGTCCATTATTCTGTAGCCACATCCAGACCCGGGTTTTTCTCCGTTTTTCTTTCGGGGAGAGGCGGATTTCTTATGTTCTCTAGACTTTGACTAAGGACGCGTTTCTTGTAACAATAAATCGTGAATTTAGTGTTATTTCAATTCTTGTGAATTTTCAACTGTATACTCTGAATAATCTGTAGTTTGATAATTACTTGTAAATGTAAAATAATTTTTGTGTGTAAATTACAAATATATTGACATTCTATTAGTATTATAACTCGTAGCTAACTTTTTATTTTATCTAGGACTTTTTGCTGAAATTTTTGAATCCGCCTCTGCCTTAGGGTCCTTGATCGGAATTTTGGGCCGGTCCCTTGCTTGCTTCTGGTGAGTAAATTAGTTTATTGTCCTTCACGTGGTCGTACGCAGTTTGTACTGCTTTTTTGACAATAAAAATTTAATGTAACGAGAGTTTGATTCTTTAGATATTTCTAATGAATTTAATAATTTCTTCGTTAAAATAGTTGACAAAACAAAAAGGAATGTAGACAGAAGAGACGATATAGATTTACTGGACTTTAATGCTCTTTTTTCTGAAATACAAATGGTAAACTATTTTTCTTGTGAATGTGAAGTTGCTAGAGCCATAAACCAAGTAGGGGCAAATAAATCTTTTGGTATAGATGGAATATCAGCATTCTCCATGTAATCTTCAAACGATTTTATTATCTCTGTTTGTCTCACATAATTAAAGTTTTGAGACAGGTGTCTATCCTGCTTGCTTAAAAACAGCTGTTGTGATACCTTTACTTAAGAAAGGTGATGCAACAGATAGGAACAATTTTAGGCCAATTTCTTTGTCAAACTATTCTAAGATAATTTAAAAAATTGTAAAGGTACGGTTACAAAGGTTTCTTTGTTAAATAACTATGTGAGTCCAAATCAATACGACTATGTTGAGAAAACGTCGACTGAAGATGCATTATTATCGTTTGTGTCAGAAGTTTCTTAAGGATTAAATTCAAAGTTTAATATTGCAGGTCTATTTATTGATATCTCTAAGGCTTTTGACTCTGTTGACCATGACGTTTTACTTCAAAGAGTATCTAAACAAATAAGTTATGTCAAGGTAATTTTAATGGTCATATTACATGCTGAGCTGATGACACAGTATTGTGCTACGCGACTCAGGACTCTACTAGTCTTAGGAAGAATATAAAGAATAATCTAATAAGTTAAAACTACGGTTCACTGTTAATAAACTCTTTTTATACACAAAAACAAAGGTTGTTCAGTTTTCTTCAAGGCCTAAACATTTTTTATTTGATAATTTATATTTTAAGTGTAAAATGTGTTTAGATAAACAAATAACTGTATCACGTAATAATTGTATATTGATAGAACAGGTTGCATCAATTAAGTATTTAGGGATACTACTATATAATCTTTGTGCATGGAAAGATCATATTCAATTAGTTAAAAAATATATGTACATGGTGTTAAGGAAATTTTATTTATTTAGTTTGAATGTCCTTTAGTCATGTTAAGGTCTGTTTACTTTGCTTTAGTAAATAATAAATTGGGATATGGGTTAAGTTGTTGGAATGGGAAATATTGTACATCATTAAGACCAATTCTATTATTCCAAAACAACATTTTAAGGAGCATTTTAAGAAACAAACATACATTTTCGTATTTCACACATTTTGGTGTACTTCCTATTCAGCATATGTACGTTTTTAGATTTTGCGTTTTTTTACGTAAGGGCTGGTAAAATAGTCGCAAATAAGTCTGTCTGCTCTTCACGGCTGAGAGATCTGAACCGCGTAGCATTCTCACAACCAAACAGTGAAGCTTTTAGAAGGTTTTATTCATACAGCTCTCTGACTTTTTTCAATAAATTACCTTTTCATATAAGTAATGCAAATACAAAATCATTTTAAAAAACTTGGTTGTTTACTATGAATTTTGATGAAGTGAAACAATTTTTGTTCAAGTAATTATTGTTTGGGTATTTTGATATACAACTTTTTGTACGACGCAATTCGACGATGTGGTACACTTCCAAAGACTGAATACAAAAGCACTGAATTATGTTATTAACATGAGATTTATTTTATTGTAATTATTTATATTGCATGTTCAATTTTTTTAGTAATGTGTTCTCTGCAACTGAAAATATATATGNGAAGGAAGCCTCAATACAGCGAGGATTGCTAAGAGGTATTCGTATCGTATACTTCATTATTTTTATGTAATGTAATTTTTGTAATTTCATGTAATGTAATTTTCATAATTTGTATGTAATTTTTTATACTTGTGGTTTATGGAAATAAATATTCTATTATATTCTTTAAAAAATTCTATTACGTTGTTTCCCCCTTGTATTGTACTCATGGCACATATCATGTTCAGTGTAGATTCGGTAGCTTTCTTTTATATTCACAAGACATTGCAAAATAAATACCCCAGGCAGAGTTATTACTTGTATCAGCTTAAAACTATCTCTGTAATGCCCATTGTGCGGAAGTCCATAAATTAACCATATAACTTTTTGTTGGAGTCAGAACAATTTTACACTGTAATTTTAATTCTCTCGTAGTAAAGTCCCATAAGATAAATTATGTACATGAGCAAAATAAAATACCCTCAATACAGCTAAGCTAACATTAAACCTTAACTTTCTAATCATGAAGATTCACGTTGTTTCCTGCTTTGTCTATGTAGCTACTCAAACTTAGAATCCAAGTTAAAATCAAGAAAATTAACAGCTTCAGATCGATTGTCTCTAATTCTTAATGAAACCGTAAGATGATGTATTTTGTCTACATTTAGACGATGTGAGTTAGAATTACACCTTTTCTCCATCATGTTTGTTACATTATCTGTAGTATTATATGAAATTAGCGCAGTTTTATTACTAACAAAAACTGTGAAGTCACCGGCAAAGTAACCCCTTTCAGAAGGTCCTATTATACAAGTTAAATCATAAAATATAAAGAACGAAAAAAGGCCTAAGAATGATCCTTGTGATACTCCGTGGTGTACCTGTAAGTATTCTGACTCTGAATCACTGATGCTAAATTTTTGAAACCTGCCACATAAGTAAGATTGTAAAAATTGAACAGGTGTGTTTTCTACCCCATAATATTCCAAGAGTAAGTCGTGAGACACTGTCAAATGTCTTGGATAGGTCAAATATTTACGCATGTATAATGTTTTTTGATTCAAGAGATTCTAGAAGATTAGTATACAAAGACGTCAGGTTTGGCTGTTCCCATTCCCACTCGATACCCAAACTGACAAGTAGTAGAAAGGTTGTTGTTTTCACTGAAGTCAAGGATCTGATTACTGAATATTGTTTCAAATACTTTGGAGATTACTGAAACTAAAGAAATGGGTTTAAATCTTTTGCACTCAGATTTAGTACCTTTTTTACGTATCGGAACCACTTTGTATACTAATTTTCCATAATTTCTTGTAACTTCAAAGTATCGGGAGCCTAAAATACAGCTATTAACACATGTGTTAACACTTTGTCCAAAAAATATTTACCTAATTTAAGCAACAATGAGTTCATACCATATACATGACTGCAATTGCTGGCTTTCATGTCCCTAACAACCTTATCAATTTCAGCTTATCAACTAATCGACAGCTAAAAGAGCATGATGGTCTTGGATCAGATTTTAGATAGCTCAACGAATTGTTGTTGCAATTTTTAGATGATGATACTGCTGAGACTAGCTCATTTATTTTGTCAATGAAAAATGCGATAAATTTGCATAGTGTTAAGTCACTTTGTCACTGTGTCCGCTGACTTTACTTACCATTGTGTCCGCTGACTAAAGTGGTCTTACTATATACATCACTTACTACACAATATTAAAATTTACTTCAGAAATGAAGAAATTGATTGTATCATTCCTATGTATGTTTTCTCGAATAGGCCAACTAAGGACCACGGTAACGAGTGTTAGTAAGGCTCAGTTCTCAGTGAGTTTATTTACTAGACACATTGTGTATTTTATGGGGAACCGGGAATTGAGCCCGGGACGACTTGGTGTCGAGCGAGCACGTTGACAGCGTAGCCACGGAGGTCTTCCCAATATTACTTCCAGATAGACTCATTCACATCGTCCCAGGGAACACCAATTTAACGAAGCACTGTCCGTGCGTGTGACGAGGGTTTGCGCGTACCAATACAGCTGAGAGCTATGCCGGCGGTAGTGTAACTACTAGCGGGGCCTCCCAAGCCGGGCAGGACTCTGCCGAGGTACCAGACAAAGTGTGATCCACAACGCCCTATTTTCCCCAACCAATCCCTCTTCCTTACCACATGCTGCCTTGTAGGATGGGGAGGGATCCTCAAAGGTTAAAGGACAGAAAACCCCGATAGAAAACCCAACAGCAGGTCTGCAGGCTACGAGGGAAACAGCAGAATCGGATGACGGGTTGATATCTCGTTTATCTTAAATTATTTATCTTCAAACCTCAAGATTGGCCTCGGAACAATAAGGCTAAACGGAGACCAATCAGACGAATGAATATAGATTTTGGTACATGGAACGTTAGGACATTGAAGAAGGAAGGAAGACTTAAAGTGCTACTGCAGCGTGTTAAAGAATACAATCTGAAGTTGCTGATAGTTCAGGAGACATGCTGGAACGGGAAGGAAATATGGGATAAAGGCAATATACAATTTTTAGTAGTGGTAAAGAGAAGAGTATGAATACGGGAGGAATGGCTTTTGTAGTGGAACGATCCTAAAGGAATGTATACTGGATTTTAGATCAATCAGTGAAATACTATGCTACATTAGAATAAAAACACAATTTTTTAATATTTCGGTGGCAAATGTGCATACCCCTACGGAATAAAAGAACCAACTAGTTAAATACTCATTCTATGAACAGATGGGTAAAATATTTGAAGAGCTACCATCTTATGATGTCAAATTATTTGTGGGCGACTTAAATGCACAGGTGGAATGGGAAGAAAACCATGTAGAAACGATTGGAAGGCGTCTACACGAGAAATATAACGATAAAGGACTTAGGATTATTTGTTTTGCTACAACACACAATATGGTAATTATCTCAACATGCTCCCCACACAAAGAGGCACATAAAAGAACCTGGTGAACACCTGAATGTGGATCCTATAACCAAATAGACCACGCCTTGATTGAAAGAGAGAGAGCTTCATGTGTAATGGATGTCAGAAGCAGAAAGGGAGCAGATTGTGGTTCAGATCATTACCTTGTCAAGCTGAAATTCAGATGTATTCCACACATACGAAGGTAGATACATGTAGAAAAATAATCATAGCAAAACTTGAAATGAAAGGAATTCGTTCGAAATTTGCAGAAGTGGTGGACCTGCAGCTGTCTCCGGTGTGGACACAGCTGCAGCAACAACAAGACACAATAGAGGAACACTGGGAAGTGGTTAAGAACAGTATGACTAAAGCAGCAGGGGTTCGAACAACGGAAAGACAAGAATGAATGGTTTGATGAGGAATGTGGAGCCGCCGTTCAAGAAAGGAAAAATACATACAATAATTTTCTGAGTAGACCAACCAGAACAAAGAAGCAGGAACTTGACGAAAGCGTAGAGAAGTTCGTAAACTCTGCAGAAGAAAGAAACGAACTTGGTTAAGGGAGAGAATGGAAAGGATAGAGTGTAAACTAAAGGAAGCAAAAATTACAGATGCATACAAAGAAGTTTGGTGTTTTAGAGAAAGATTTCTGACCCGATCAGAAATTGTACAAGATAAAGACAGGAACTTGTGCTGTGGCAAGAAAAACGTCTCGAAAACATGGGCAGTGTACTTTGAAGCTCTCCTTAATCAAGGAAATGATAACACAGATCCAAGAAGCAATTGGAAGAATAACAGCAAATGATGATGGGGTAACACCGGTACCCACATTGGAGGAGGTCCAAGTAGCTATTAAAGGATTAAATAACAGGAAGTCCCCAGGATATGATGCCATACCTCAGAGCTTATAAAAAACTGCTCTGTCAAAATGGTGAAGGAAATTTATAATTTAATTGTTTCCATATGGACACATGAAAAGTTGCAAAAAGAGTGGAACAAAAGTGTGATATACCCTATATATAAAAAGTCTGGTGACAAATTAATCTGTAAAAGTTATAGAGATATTGCTTTGCTCAGTAATGCATAACAAATCTACACATCTATCCTTAAGAAAAGGTTGAAACCTTAGCAGAGAAAATTATTGGAGAGTATGAGTCGGGCTTCAGAGGAGACAGATCAACAACAGTTCAGCTCTTTAAAATGAAGCAAATACTGGAGAAAACCTGGGAATACAAAACATGTTCATCAGATATATGTAGACTTTAAACTCGGTGAGACGGGAACATTTAGTAGCAATGTTGCAGAGCTTTGAAATACCAAGGAAGCTAATAAGTTTAATAGTACAACATTACACAATACATAGGCACATGTAAAAATTAATAATGTACTGTCCCAAGAGTTTGAGGTGACGCAAGATCTGAAACAAGTAGATGGACTAGCACAAATATTATTCAATATGATGCTATAATATGTGATATGGCATGTGAATATAGACACCAAAGGAACATTATTACAAAGGTTAGTCCAAATTATAGGGTATGTTGATGACGTATAATAGGAAGAATGAAAAACCCGACGATAGAAACGTATAAAGACCTAGTGGAACACAGCAATGAAGTTGATCTCCGCTTCTGCCTTAGGGCCCTTGATCGGAATTGATGGGATGGTCCCTTGCTTGCTTCCGGAGAGTAAATTAGTTTATTGTCCTCCACGTGGTAATATGCAGTTTGTACTGTTTTTTGACAATAAGTTTATTATTATTATTATTGAAAAGAGAAAGCTATGCTGAAAAAGAAAGGTCAGAGTATCAAGCTGTTGGAAGTGCATAGTGGCAATATAGAAATTGTGAGCAGGTTCTGCTTTTTGGGTGCGGTAATAAATGATAAGAACGAGGAAATGGAAGAAATACGAAATAGCATCCAAGCAGCCAATAAAGCATTTTCTCCATATTGGCACTGTTAAAAAGTCGAGATATATTGAAGTCGACTAAAATTACATTCTATAAGACCCTTATCCGACCGATCCTTACTTACGGATGTGAAACGTGTACTCTCACTGGAACAGCAGTCTCTTTAAGAGGCAGAGTGAAGTGAAAGGTACTATGGCGTATTTTCGGTCCAGTTAATGAGAATGGAAAGTGGAGAACACGATACAACCAAGAACTGTATGAATTATATGGAATTATGTTTGTGAGGTTGAAACGACTGGAATGGGCAGGTCATGTAGTGAGGATGGAGAATGACAGAAACAAAGAAGATATTAACAGGGAAATTTGACGGTAGAAGATCTTAGGGGCGGTCAAGGGCAAGATGGGAGGACGCCGTAAGAGAGGATGCCACCACACTATGCCAAATACGAGGATGGAGAAGAAGCGCGGAGGTTAGAAAAAGATGGAAGGCGAAGATTGAGAAGGTCAGGGCTCGGTTATGGGCTAAAGCACCATGAGAAAAAGAAGAAGAAGACTCATTCACAACAACTAAATATCCATCACTGACAATATCATGTTAACAGTGTCAAAATACATCCAGATTAACAATAAATGGAATTACGCAGAAACTGCATCGTCCCTGAAACATTGCTAATGATAAGTGAAAACATACAAATTAAAACGGAAATTTGAACCACTCACATCGCGGACTAGTTAGAACCCTGCGGTCACCCTAGTTAGACCTATCTCGGACGGTGGGTCTAACTTTTGGCTGGGTCGAAGGAGAGTTGGACTGTTTCGTGTACTTGTAATAGTGGTATTCGAAAAAGAAAGAAAGGGGGTATTCGAAGTCAGACTCGGTCTTACTGAGTTTCTTCTCCATCCTCGTATTTGGAATAGTGTGGTGGCATCCTCTCTAACGGCATCCTCCCATCTTGCCCTTAGAGTATCTATAAGGACTGTAACGCTTATCGCCATTTTCTGCCTAAAGTTGCGTCCACACCGCAGGGCAACACTACGTAACCGCGTCGAATGATTTATTTTGTGCTTTGAATAATACAACTTTCAACTTCATGTTTAAGTCATCAGGTGTAACAAATTTTAAAAAATAACAAAAATTGATATTAAACACAAGTATAAATTCAAAAAATGTATTCAAAGAAACAGAAATTACACAAACATGTTATAATATTGTATTGTAAATACCCGATACCTTTTCTGTGCCCGTGCGTAAATTCAAACTCCAATGTGTATTTTTATAAATATTATTTATATGTTTCGTTTGTAATAATTAACTTTTATGTCCAATGTTCATGTGTTATCCTAATCCATCAAGTGATTATTATTAATGCAATCAGAGGTTAATACACTTTCCTTAACTGATTTTAAATTTCGTTTGTGCTTCATGATTCTAGTTTTCAACCCTCTCTTTGTATGACCTACATAACTAGCATTACAATATTTGCATTTTCTTTTGTATACTACATCAATAGTATTCATATGATCTTTCTTATGTATCCATTATGTTATCAAATTATTTGTTTTATTTTTAAATGTTGAAATCAATTTCATATTTTCAGACATAAGTGACCTTTTTAGTGAAGGTGTGATATACTTCTTATAAGGGGATACAGCATTTTATAGATAATGTAGTACACAATCTGGTACGGTTGAGTAGATATAAAAATATTTCTATTTTGAAAAGTAAAACTAGTGGAGCAAAACCATTGCACATAATTTCTCATATACGTTTCTCCGTCTGCAGTATAGTGTGAGAAAAAATTCTAAAGAGAAAGGGTCATTTTGGCGTGGTCCTATATATTTTGGTCTTTTTCTAGTGTTCTATTCATGCTCAATGTCACTTGGTGTCGTTTATTTAAAATTTGAAAGTAAAATAAATATTCAGAATATTATTTCGATACATATAGCGACATATTAGTCTTATAAATATCGTAAAATGTGACGTAAATGGAATTTCGTTGTAGAGAGATATTGATGTATTTTCGTATCTGCAGTGCGTTTTCTGTTCTCCTATGCATTTTATCGTTATCATATATTTCATTTCAGTTTATGAAAAGTGTGATCTACGTCTGCTTGATCCACTTACATTGTTAAATATTACTCAAGCTTCTTAAAACAGTATGTAATGTGTATGTGTTGCTGACAGAAAATATTTTATTGCGTTCATAGCAAATTTTCAAGCGAATTGCCGCTAATGCTGATGTAATACATTCTAATTGTACTTTACGCACAGAAAATTTAAGCAAAATCGTTGTAGTCGTTTTTGAGAAACATTCAATAGAGTACTTTGACCCTCGTGTGAAGTACCCTTTGTTTTAAAGTACAAAAAAAATAGAACATATGCATCGACAACAAGTAAATTCCTCCCTAAATACAAAATACGAATTAAATTAATTTAACCGTTTACTTAGAATCGCTACGCGCAGACGGACGGACGTTATGCCAAAAACCCACTTTCTCAGAATCATGGATCGCCAAAAAGGATATATCCGTCGAAATCTCGCTTTCGAATTGTTTCTCGATTACAAAACTTTCTATATACTACGTGATAAACAATAGTTCTTAATGCCGTTTCTGTGTATGTAAAGTCTTAACGCGCGGAACGACAAAACATTCGAGTTGCAAGGCTTGGAAGTGTACATGCCGTTGCCTCAAAAATCTGAACATTGAAAGTGGCGCGGAACGAAAGTCAGAAATCGCGGCAGCAATCACAAGAGTCTACTGGTCAGCAGACACTTCGGTCTTACACTCCTCACCCTAAGCTCGTTGCGCTGGACGCGCGCCAAATCCAAACAATAGCGTTTCAAGCACCCAGTTCCATCAACTGAACCCGGCATTACGGCATGCTCTGTTAAGTGCGTTGTGCACACGGGTCCATTAACACTCATTGAAGGCGATTTCATATTCATAATATTCTATAGAAAATGTATTTATAAAATATTGTTTGAATATAGTTGTAGACTATACAAAACAGTTAACTTTTTTAAATAATATAAATTATATATAAACCACATTAATTTGTTATAATACTGCGTCTTTTGACCCGAATTATGCGTGGCTAGCAAAAAGTAGAAAATTATATTCCAGTGGAAATTATGGTCACCTCTTGAATTACATAAATTTTCGGAACTGACTACGTAAATCAAGTAATAGATGTTAACATTTGATTTTGTATAAATAAAAGATAAGCTCCATATCATGGGACCAAGGCTCAGAAAAACTATAACATGCCAAGAAACGAAATTTCTTTTCCTTTTGAAAAGACTTGATAAAAGGGAATATACTCTGTCAACAAACTCTCAAATATACTGTTTTATTCGAGTTTCCTACCATTTTTAAGTCTCAAGCGTGTGAAAAATTGGAAAGTGCTACTGTTTGCCCAATGCTACCCTGTTTAACGGAACTTCAAAATTACAAAAAATGCACACAGATGATAATAATTAGCGTGTGGATCTCGGCTCCCGATAATTGTGACCCCTTTTTTCACTGGTGCACCCCATGAGCGGAACCACGTTGCAATTTCGACGTTCCACTTTCTACTACCGGACAGTAAGAGAAGCCGGAACTCTATTTGGGTGCATTTTCGACGAGAATTAGTTTTGCCGGGAGCGTACAAATGAAGTCCAAGGGATCTTTTATATGCAGTTTAATCCGACCTCGACCGACCGCTCATCTTTAAAGAGGTTACTGCAATAGTCATTCAGCCATCCCACGAAAAATAACACTGCGATTAAATTAGACGCCAGAACAATCCATAGAAAGAAGAGTATAAAATTCACAACGACTCATCTGGATGCAGATTGTCTTAATTTCAATGATAAGGTACTTTTTAGAACAGAATTTTGTTTACCTCTTTTTCAAACCTTTTCGAAAATATTATGAAACATGCTGTAAGTTATCAATTAAGCTTTATGTAAAGAAATGTATGATTTTAATCAACATTTTCACACAAATGTTTATTGGACAAAGGTTTAACATTTGAATGTTTGAAAACATAAGAGATACCTCCAATTTTTTTTAGTTTCTCTTCATTTTTTCCTATGTGTTCATTCATTAATAGAATCACTAATGTGTATGTTATGCACAAAGTTTGGATTCAATCATTGAACCTAAAAAAGACGACCAAAACGAGTTTTGGAAGATGCGCTATTGTTTGTTCCACTTAGCTAAAGCACTAAACTAGAGTATTTGGTAAAGTTAAATAGTTATTTTCATGTATGGAACATTAGAAATAGTACTAATTTTCCTATTTTTAGTGTTTCTCATGGTAGAATTGTTAGGAAAGGTGGCGGATCTATGGGGGCGGGGGTAAAGGTCCCCATTGGAACACTCAACAGATAAAACTGAAATTGATAAAAGGCATACTTTGTAAAATTACAAGTATTTCGCACACAATTAATGTGAGTGACAAGATTTTTCTCACACTAAAGTTACATGTAATAGGCAAAAGTAATACAAATTTGTATTATAATTTCTGCGTATTACATGCATCACTTGAAGCGACTACAACACTAAGACGTGTTTCATGAAGACTAATCTCTGCAATATTTGTATAAGCCATACAGCGAAATTACATTGCCGACAGCGCAACTCACGACTTGTTTCCTATGTTATTAACGCCTCCTATGTCTTTATCCTTATTTGCCATTTTATGTTTATTTGCCATTTTAAACAATTAGTAAATTAGACAACAATTAACGTTCATTTCATGATCAAATTCAATAAATAATTAAAAATATCGGGGTGACTGAGCTTCGCTCGGATGGCTCACGAAATGGTCATACGATTTTCAAACAATCAAACAAAAAAGTTTAGTATAGTATTGATGTATGACCAAGCACATCATGCTCGTGACAAATTGCATTCAAAAAATGTTTTTAGTAAAGGGATTCAAACCATGGTTTACTTATTCAGTGCGTTATCTCTTACACTGCTGTGTAATTATTAATATAACGAATGATACTTCCATATGTAACTATTTTGCTAATTTGGTTACTGCGCAATCAACTTTGCCCAAATAAGATTATGTTTTCGTGTCCAGGTTTAAGGAGTAATTCTTAAGTTTTATAGATTTGACACTCCGTATTTACGTGGTAGAAAACATACAGAGTGTAAATAGATGAAGCAAGGAAAACCGTTATTATGGAACTGTGTCAGTGGGTGTGTATTACACAACCATTAGTCTTAAATTTTGCTTGCCTCTTTTACACATACGTAAACAACTGAAAATTATCCACTCATATAAATACACAAAATACCTTATTTATAATATTAAACATTACTAATAGACATATTTATTATAAGTGTCGACTGCTTGGTGACTTTGAGAGAGTATTTGCCATTCCTACAATGGTGATGATGGCCTTCAGTAGAAAGAAGGTATTTTACCTCAGATTGGTATTTATTTTAATTTATTTATTTTATACCTTTTGGCGAGGTTCACGCCACGTGGCGTGTTCTCCCACCTAACCTTTGGACTTGGGTTGGGGAATTGGGAAGGTAAGATGTTGGATTGCCGGGTAATTTATGGTAGTGAACCGATTTGTCTGGAGTAGATGAGGGACATCCCATCTGAAAACCTCACCTAGTTCGGCTGAGCAGGGTTTGTACCCACATTCTACCGATCAGCGGGATCGCGGAAGCGAGGACGGTACCACTAGACCACAGTTGTCGGTTATCACTTATTCTTCATGTATTTATTTCCAATTATACGTAGGTATAAGGAACAATTGAACAATTGATGAAGAAAGAGATGTTAGACAGACAGTAAAGTTTGGGGTGTTGGAGAGTAAAATTGAAAAGATACAGAAGCTAATGGGACAGATGAAGGAAATTTGCGGAATGGAAGTTATGAGGAAGGCAGAAGAG
Organism: Laupala kohalensis; assembly: GCA_002313205.1. Taxonomy (NCBI): domain Eukaryota; kingdom Metazoa; phylum Arthropoda; class Insecta; order Orthoptera; family Trigonidiidae; genus Laupala; species Laupala kohalensis. The sequence continues at coordinate 1,332,633 of NNCF01129955.1, forward strand.
AGACTTGTTACGAAGATAACAGACGCGGGAGAAAAGCTACAACTTCGACAAACTGGGGAGAAATTGTTTTCCGAGGTATTGAAAGGCAAAAATCAAGAAAGAATTAAGAGAAGTGTATTGATAGTGTCCACTCAGAGTAAGGAAGTGGCAATCAATAAAAGTATAAGGGATAGGGTGGTAAACTTAGTGACGAAGGAAAAAGATAAAGAAAATGAAATGGAAATGAGAGAGAATAAAAATAAAAGTTTGGTAGTTGTGGGGAAGACTGAGAAGGATATTGAAAACCTAAAGACAATGTTGTAGGAGTATGACGAGATAACTTAACACCAGTCGAAGAGGAGGCAGTTCTATATCGCGTTGCATGGCATACTGTGTGATATTGATGATGAGGTACTACTATGCGCGATTTTTTTAACAAAACTTGATGGAATTGGGAGAGAAACAAGATTTCATCAACAGCGCTATGATGTGAAGAGAAAATATTTAATACTCGATTGATATCACGATATTTCAATTCTTACTGCGTAAAGTATGTGACAGAACATCTTTGAATCCTTCTTGGTTTGATTTAAACTCAAGCACCTCCCAAAACGAAGACTCAATTATCGATATTTATTTTGACTACTTGAAAAGAAAGCTTTACAATCGATAGGAGTTATAATTGAATGACTTGAAATTATGATATTTTCAATAATTTGGCCGTAACTCCGAAAACTTCAATCTTCGCATGTCATTATCCACAGTGCTAGTACAAATGTATTCATCTTTGTGATTTATTACTGGAAAGAAATACCAAGTATTTGTTGTCTAGATCTACGGTTCTCGTAAAAACAAAAACATCTTCCAGGATGCCATTTAACTGCTGAATCCCTCAGTGAAAGCATATGTAATATTTTACCAGCGTTACATTCCATAAGCGCTTGCGATACTACCAAATACTACAAATTAAGTTATAAAAATAATGTTTAAAAGTTGTATTGGAGGATTCTGTACAAACAGCATTTGCATCATTGGGAAACTTTGACCTTAATGCTGAACATTGAAAACAGTTAGAAACAGTTTTCATATATTTTGTTCTGTTATTGTTTTCAAGAAAAAATAAACTGCTCATGAACTCCGATATGAAGTGATTTCCCAAAACATAGGTTTCGGCTGTAATATAATAAAAGTATGATAACATTCGGTCAGGTGAAAATGGCGACGAACCGGGAATCGAACTCGGGATTCCTGCTTTGATCGCAGGGGTGTTATCCATTACACCACCCGTTCGCCTTTTACAGCTGTATACCATTTCCATCCAAGCTTTAGTGATTTGGCCTTAACTCCGAATACAAAATATTTATTGAAATATAGTCATATCAATCGAATATTAAATATTTTCTCTTCACATCTCACAGCGTAAAAATTAGCAAGATAATTTTGAAAAATACCTCGCCTAAATCACCGAATGTATTGAACTTTTTAACTGAATTTGATGAACCAGTGTCATACAATTAACAATAAAGTTGTTTGGAGTTTTTAAATTTATAATGTCATGCTGAGAATTCGTATCACTGTTATGATTGTTTTGAATATGAAGAGTGTGTTTTGGTTTCTGATTTCCTCTAAAAACCATCTTTGCCGAAAAGATACTTGCTGTAGTCTAATACTTCATACTTTGCTAATATTTTTGAGTCAAATCCACAAAGGGAAGCCAACATGAATGGCTGTTGGAAAATATTTTGTTGTATCTTGCAATTTTTTATTGGAAGTATTTGTATTTTTCTTGTCGGAGTATCTTCAATGTTGTGAAATTCTGTTTTTTATACGATCCGATTTTGTTAGTTTTCATGAAAAATCATTCATTTTCATATGAAGTTAATTCCCATATTTTTAATATTAAGTAAGTATTGCGAAGTAGATTCTCTAGCAAGTGCGCCGGTGTAAATATTACGAAGCACACAATCTTTATAACTCTTAAATGAATTACAAGCATTGAAATACATGATATTTTCAATATCTTTTCGTCCGTATTTATCCTCAACTGTGTCCTCGTAAATCATTATGACTATTAATGCCACATTTAGTGTCATATTATTTTCCAAGATATGAAGAGAGAGATGAGTGAACGTTATTTTTGAAAGGACACCGAAGCAGCAGTCTCTTCACCGCTTTTTTATTTTTAGTGATACCAAAGAAACCTCCAGTCACTGCAGAAAATTGGTTCTGAGGCTAGGTTCTAGTGCTCAGTCGTAGCCTAATGCATTGAGTGTACCTGAAGTTCGTTAGACAGAATGTATTCCTCTTTTCATCTCATACATGACATCTTGTAATAATTTTAACATATCTTGTAATTATTTTTTCTGTCAGCCATAATTGAATTCGAAAGAATTTCTACCATCTACTGTAATTGTTTGAATATTCATTCTCAGTGCTCATAAGGTCGGAATTTGGAAATATTAGTATGAAATCTGCAATTATAGTTTTATGTTGATTATATTTGTTGGGCAAACCTCAGAAATAACGGAAATTGAATTATAATAAGTACAGGACAAAATATAGCATCGAATGTAAAGTTTTTGTGACAACTGACGCTGAGACGAAAGAAACAGCAAGGAGCCCTATTCTTACTATAGGGTGCGGGGTGGGGGCGGCAAGGGAGTAAAATGGGTCAACTCAGCTGCCAGCAAGATGGGGTTTTTCGATTTTTTTAGGGTCTCAGGAATAAGAATCTGAACATAGTTGCCGGTCCTCATATTTTGTATACTCTACTATTTCCAGAACCTACATTATACGTCCTCTTCCACTTTTATTTTCTTAAATGTATTTTCTTGCTTTTCCATTTCTATATCAAATTGCTCCCAGTTAATTTTCTCATAATTCATTTCTTTGATCATTATCTCTCTTACAAATTCACTCTTCCTTGTCAGCTCAAGCATTATTCCCCTGTTATATGTACTACATAAGTATATAGGAACATACAATAATTGCTCGCTTAATAGTATAGGATATACTGTTCGTCCGTTAAAGGTCGTAAGTCTTGAATTAATAAATTAGGTCTTTATTTAATGAGTTGTTAATTATATATTTGATGAGTTTATGTATTTTATTTAAAACGTTTATAAACATTATCTTTTAATAAAGTGGATCAACTGATCCAATTTAGTAAACATTATTTGTGTTGTAAAACCATAATTTTCAAACAGTAATGATTATTCCATGCTCCCCAGATCCCCTCACCCCACCCCCGGGTTAGCCACCCTCCCCTCTTGAGTACCGTCTAGATCAATACTGTTTCCGAGTATATTTATTATGCACACATTTGATGTTTTCTCGCGTTTAACCTGTCGATATATCAAGGGTGAATATTACACTTACACACTTTGGAACCTCAGAGACCTGACCTGCTATTTTGAGCTACATATGAGTAAAATGGCAAATACGTTGCTATATTTTTATATAATTTTAATTATTAATTTTTTTAATAGGTTTCTTTACTTCACAATGAAAAGTTGCAAGGATGATAATTGATTTACATTTATGACGCATTTTGATGTAGGTTTGATTGCTCAGACTCTTTCCAAATGCTCTAAATATATCAAAACATAATTTCATAATACGATTCATGTGAAGACAATGACACTTTTAAAATTATTTTCTCATAAATATCCTGAATATTACACATGACAATACATCAAGACTAATAAATTTTTCCATTTTCTCTTATTTGTAAATTCACTCGTACATTTGTTGCGTTACCATATGGCGTTTTCGTGAAACATTGCACAGCATAGATGATTAGGTTTTACTCTGCGCATGAAATTCTCTCGAAATGTGAATCCTTGTGTCGAAGGTCAGGAAGAGTCGGAAGTGACTGGTGACCGTATGAGGCAAATGGCGTTCCAAGAGGACCAGATGGCCGCCGAAGCAGAGCCATCTGGCAGCTGCAACACGCGCACTTTGCCCGCTCCCAGCAGCTCCACTTTTTCCTGGGAAATGTTGAGTTTTCCAGCGGGAAGTTGTGTAAAAAACATTGGTCGGTCTACTAGTTAATTTGATTAATATTTTAAACAACTGAGTGAAGCAAATGAAATATAAACCAATCAATATGGCACATTCTACAACTAATGTGTGATTTACGTCTCAGAATGTGGAGGCAAAAATAGTTTTTCATTAACTTGTCAATAAATTTTGACTTTATTATTGAGTTTATAACTACCCCATTACTATGAAAATATTACTTTATTACACAATTTTCTTTCTAAATTTCGTATTTGAACGTGTTTGCGCTGAGAGTTACTAACTACAGGTGCTGATGGCGAAGTTCTTGCCATTGCCAATCGTGTATGGCACGTATAAATTCCTTCAAAGTACCAACCAAAATGAGACCAAAAGTGAAAGCAGTGATGGCATGAATCTTACTTTCTTGCGCATTCACCTTCTAGAAAGGAGAACGAAACCGAAGTCTCCTGTGGAAATTGTATGCAAAGTATTTTGAAACGTGAACTAATCTTGTGTCGGGAGAGGTGATGATCGATTTGCGCGAAATGCATCACGACGTAAGGTTTCGACGTACAATGTGGTTAATTCTAGATGTACAGTTAACTACAAAATGCATTTATTTGTTCCATGTGGTGAAGGTACGTGGTAACGTACGGCCAAATGAAAATAGTCTCTAGCCGAGAATTAAACCTGAACTCCTGCTTTGATCGTCAATACACCATTTTTTATTGTCAACGTCCCCCTGTTGTTCAAAGCGTTCGTTGTGTTCACAGAATCTTTTCTGTGATTGAATTTTATAGTAGTTAAAATTCGAATGTACAATGTTTACAGTACAGTTTTGTGTTTAAATTTTTACTACCAAAGTTTCATTATTCGCAACTTTTGTCTGTCAGCGTAAAAATAGTAGCCTCATGGATAATAATTTTTGTAATGTAAAATTTCGTCGCTTGACTGTTGATGTTAATGTGACCAGATAAATTTGTAAGATAAAAAGTATGTTCTTAAGCTTTTTTTACGTATTTGTTAGAGTATATCAAACAAGTGTTCCATTTTCTCTAATGAAACAAAAAATTAATGACAATGTTATATAATAATTAATCAATTTACGACCGTGAACATAGACTTTTTTATGTTGCTGTAAAAGCCGAAATATGGTAAATTCTAGGTTTTACCGGTAATTCCACGCATTTACCGTAGTTCGATTGTAAAAGTCCGGAAACAATTCAAAGTTGCTTTCATTACGGGTTTTTACTCTCCAACCTTGGTAAATGCTGACATTTACCGTAATCAATTGGTAAAGTGCAATTATTCGCAACGTTTTCATAATTTTTTACTGAGGAAATTAAAAACGAGAACATAAATATTGTTGAAGTATAAAATATATTTTAGTTTAAGGTATAGATTTCAATTCTCGGTTTACAATGTTTTAGTCTTATTATAGTTTACATTTCTGAATGTTATACTTTTTCTTTGAATGACATATATTTGTTTATTTCTTATTCATAAAATATATTTTTAAGTGATAAAAGTAAGACAAAAAATAAAACATTTTAAAAAGATTTAAAGTTATTTATTGCAACAAGGTTCACTGTTATAACATTTAGAATTACAAAGTAAATTTGCTAAACTGCACAAACATCTCTTTGTCGTACATTTTTTTCAACAGTTACATTTTTTAAATCCTTGTCCACCGACTAAAGAAAGTTTTTTTTACAACCTCTCGTAAACTTACTGTATCATTTCCGACTTCATTGACGCTCAAAAAAATTTCTTTGCTCAAGGAAATTTGGTTTCTCGTATACAACGCTTGTAGTTTACCCGCCTTAGTACCTAGTTTATAAAAGTCATCATTATTAATATCAATAATAACAGCTATTATTGATTTTGGGTCTATCTTTGGTCGATCAATATTCGGTATTTTTAATGCGACAGTAAGTTTTTCAAATTTTTTGTTGGATGTTGCTTTCATTTTCTTCGCTTGCTCCTCACGTCCTTCTCTGGCAGTACTCCGAAGCATTCTGACTTTTCATATTTTACTGATAACCGCAGTTGTATCACAAGTTTTTGGCAATTCCATATTTTCATTTTCTTTCAGCACCTGAATTTCAGTATCTGTCATTTTTTACTTTTTGTTTCAACAGGATTTTCTGAAAACAAGAGAAATAAAACAATAAGAAACAAATATTGAAATTTATTAACTTTTATAATGAATTTTGTTATAAAAAGTGACGTAAGTCAATGTTAAGTATACTTCTGGAATATTAAAAGAGATATATTCACGACTTAATAGGGATGTATTCACCAGTACTACTCTTCTATTGGTCTGCCAAATATGGAAGCAGTTTCAAGTTTGCCTACGATTGGTCGAACGAAGGTGAGGAGCTTTTGCCCGCGTCGCAGGAGAGTAGCGTTGCAAACCTAACAAATCCAAACTGCTAAGAGCGCGGGACTTAGAATATTTTCGTAGGCCCTTTTAAGTTTCCAGGACCGTACAATTATTTTGTGAGCATATATAATAGATAAAAATTATTAGAAAATAGCATGTAAACTTTACCCACCTTCTTCAAATGACGTGGGTTTTATTTGTGTTTGATTCTCAAGTCGTTTTTTGCCAGTCTTTTGGAGTCATTTCTTTTAGTATTTTGTTTTCAGCGCTTATCAATTCTTTGTTTTCTGTTTCATCTGGATTTTCTGTAAACAATTGAAATGCAGAAAATAAAATATAATTCATTAACACATAATAAAATCTACTTAATTTGTAAAAACTATTAATCAAAATGTTATTCAAAAGTAGCTATTTTTAATATATTTAATTTATAAACACGTAAAATTGTACGAAATTGCATAAAATTGAATTGGACAGAACATGTTAAATACACAATGCAGAAAGCTTGGAGAGCGCTCAACTTCGTAAGACGCGTACTTAGAAAAAGGAACTCGAAATCTAAAAGCTTGGCATACACTTCATAAGTTCGACCTATACTGGAGTACGGAGCCGCTTGCTGGGATCCGTATAGGGAGGGTCAGATCAATGAATTAGATCGGATACAAAGAAAGGCTGTAAAATGTGTTAGGGTACCACACGTAATATTAATTTACAGTGGGGTACAACTTTCCAATCGAAGAAAGTTAGCGCGTCTTTGTGCTCTCTTTAAAGTCTACATGAGAGAACCTGCGTGGAAATCAGAGAACGATAGGCTACACAAACCGAATTACATTAGTTGTGGCGACCACAAGGGTAAAATAAAATGTAGGAAAAAGAAAACGGATATTGGTAAATATTCCTTTATGAATGGAACGATTGTAGACTGGAATAGCTTAACACGAAACAGCAACTTACCGAAAAGAGTAAAATGTTTCCGCAACCGTCTTCTTGCTTCGTCAAAATAGGATCATATGTGAAGTGTAGTGAAGTGTAGTGAGACGATTGGAGTCTAAGGGTATAGAAAATGCTCAAAGTGAATAGTAGTAGTGAAGTGTAGTGATGTGTAGTGAAGTGTACTTGATTGTTCTCTGCAACCCTGTTTTAATTTTATTTTTTATAGTTATTAATTTCTTTTATTTATATTATAGCAATTACATTTACGTTAAGGGTATAGGTGGAGTAATAAAATATATGTGTATATTTAGCGTGTTTGTAGGTATGAGTGCGTTTCTGTAACTATTTGTAAGCGAAAATGTGTTTGTATATGTATGTGAATACACACACATATGAACCTCACGTAGCTAATTAATTTGTCAAATCTAATTTCTTTCTCATTATAACCATGTGTAGTAATTTTCTAAGCATTTTATTCTGTTTGTATGTATATTTTTGATATATTGATGATTTGTTGTTTTTTTAATCTCGTATTATTGTATTTTGTATGCTTACTACTCTATCTGCCACCGAGCATTGCTCACTAGCAGACTAATAAATTATTATTATTATTATTATTATAAAATGATGTACCAATAATATTGCTACCTTTTTCGAATGATGTCGCTTTTATCTCTTCTGTTTCCTTTTCAATTTCTTCTGTGCCAATCTGTCGAGTGATCTTTATTATTTGTTATCTGCTGCCAGCTGCAGTTTTAATGTTATTTATATTAGGAATTGGTGATTCTTCATGTTTATTTACTGTTAGTTGGTTCTCAACATCCATCATATCTGGTCTTTGTATTTCATTTGGATTTTTTGTAAATAATAATTGGAATTAAACGAATGAAATACAATTTATAAAGCCGTAAAATCAATTTACTTTTATAGTAGATTCTATTATAATTATTAACGCAAAAATAATTCGATACATTTAGTTCATAAAAATATGGAATAATGGAAAATAACATAGAAATGTAATATCGGTGTATAATACCGGTATATTAATTTATAGCCTACAACTTTTGAAAGTTCTCAAAATAATAAAACATCGATTGAAAAAATAATATTTTCTAATATATCCTAAAAAAAATACTTATTGTTACTTCTATTTACCTTGAAAATCTAATCGAATTGTCAAATGGTCATTTTCGGTAGCAACATTGTTTTCAATATCTTCATTGTTTACGTCATCAGCATCTTTATCATCATCATCCATGTTTATTGATAATATCCATAACTTTCTCTAAGTCTTCTTCAGTGGTCATTTTGCCACTCAAACGTGGAACAATAGAGTTTGCAAGGCCCAACATTATTGATTCCAAACATAGCTTCATATAGTGAACTTTTAATTCCTTCGTGATATGCTCTGTTTTTCATTGCTTGTACAAATCTTACTCCTTCTGACCAATTTTTATTTCCGTTAGTCTCCATCCACGTTGCCAACATGTTTTCTGTATCTTGATTTTCCCCCTCAACTGAACCTTGTGATTGACTGTGCCTCGGTTTACCATGAACTATTTTTGTATCAATCCACATATCACATAAATTGCAAACAATTTCATTGCGAAACTCCCTTCCATTATCCGAATGAATGTTTGGTGCTCCAAATGTCGTAAATATGACGAGAAGATGATAAGCAACTTCAGCATCTCGTGTAGTTTGTAGAGTTCGAAGAAGAACAAATTTTGTAAGATGATCTTCATATACTAAAATAAATGTTTAGTTACCATCAGGATTGGATTCCATATCAATAAGATCTATCTGACATCGAGAATTCATTTCATTGTGTAATATAGGCTTGACCACAATACCTTTTCTTCCAGATTTTTGTTTTTTGGCGTGGTTTACATAGTCGTAAATATATGACAATTGACTCTACAGTCACGTTTTGATACTTGCGATTAAATTCCTTGATCATACGAGTTATTCCGCCATGGCCAATCGCGATGTGAGTTTCATGTATTACTTTGAACAGTTTATTTATTTATTTATGTGGGTACAAAATTCATCGCTCAGCATTTCTGTTCTACAGGTGACGTTCGAATTTGCAAAACACAGAGCATGCCGAAATGATTGAATGGGGAAGACAATAGACACCACCTAGTGAAATTAAATTGAAAGAATTACAAGAATATTTTATTATGAGAAGGGTTTGGGTTTCTTGTGGGTTGCCAACGTGGATGAGAAAGTTATGATATGGGTATCTATTTATAATGCAGGTAGGTAAATTTCGGGAAATTCCAAGTTTGAAGTGAAGGGTACCAGAGATATGAGGAAGACAAGAGTAGAAATTGTTTGATGAATTTATTATTGACTGCTGTATTGGAAATTGTAGATTTTTATGGATGTATCTATTTTTTATGTACCATGACGCGTTGATAAATAGAAATTTGTTCTGGAATATCTGGATTTTATTTATGTGTTTTTAATGCGTAGCCCCAAATCGGACTTGCATAAAGTAATAATGAGAGAAAAATACTTTTATGTATTGAGAAGGTGCATTCTAATTTTAGAGGAGATTTTTTGTGGATGATGGGTTTTAGTTGATGTATCCTTTGATGAGTTTTATTAAGTCTGCTTATGATATGAGGGCCCCAGTTTAATTTTGTGTCTAATAATACTCCAAGATATTTAACTGGCGTTTGGAGGGGTGTCCATTGGATATATCCTGATTGAAGTGAGAGTGGAGATGAATGGGAGACTGGACTTAGAGTGAATATTTTGGCTTGAGATTTGTTAGGGTTTAGAGCGATTTTCCAGTTGTTAGTCCAATCTTCTATAGCGTTCAATGAGGTTTGTATATATGTTGCGAGAACATTTATATCCTTATGTGCTGAGAATATTAATCTATCATCCGCAAATGTCGCAATGTTAGCGTTATTTTGGAGAAGGAGCGTTTTTTAACGGAGAAGGAGCGATTTTTTAGAAAGTTATTAATGATATCAAAGAGGTATTTCGGGGTGCCAGTCTAAGTTTGTAGTAAAGTCCGTTGCACCAGGCCATGTCAAAGACTTGAGCAAAGTCCAAGAACATGGGAAGGCAGTATTTATTTTATTTTGGAAAAATAAAAATAATATATATATTCAGTAAGGTGCAGTATTTGGTGTGCGGATGAATTATTTAGTGAAAATCCGAATTGATGCAATGGAATTGTTTTGGTTTTGAAAATATGGTTATTAAAACGCTTTAGAACTAGTTTGCGATCTTGGCGAGTGGGACGAAGACTAATAGGGCTGTAACTATCTGGACTGCTAGGTTTTTTGTTTGCCTTTATTATTGGAACTATTAGTACTTTGAACAGCTCATCGAAAGTAACATAGTAGAGAATTTCTTTCTTTTTCTGCAGATACTTGTGCTATAATGTTTCTTTCTCGCTACTGTTAAGAACATCATACCGTTTCAATCGTATGTAATAAACTGTCTTTTTTACTTTTAAACCTTTAACTTCTTTCACTTTATTCAACAAAGATTTGTATTTATCACTTGTTAAATAAAAATTATTATCCTTTTTGTTAGGTATTGATTTATAGAAAATATTGTAAAAAGTTTCCTGCATTTCACTCATTCTTACTACGAAAAATGTCACACTAAAATAAACAGAAACTTATTGAATGTTATTCCTGTTACAACTGAACGTACTGAAAAACGGTTTATACTTGAAGATACTCAAGACACGAATGTGAGCAATGTTACCCTTAAATATTATTTCAGACAATAGAATTCAGATGGGCTCTAATGACCTTTGATGTTGACGAGCCCTAAAGCCCCACGAAAAAAAAATAGAATTCAGGTAGTGGAGACAAGAAAATGGAATTCTTATATGAAGAAATTTTCCGGACAATGCGAGTAAATCCAGATTGTTTCGTCGAAAGGAGTGTAAAATTATTCATAATAAAACAAAAACTCAAAAAACAATTAGCTAGCCAAGACATACACTCAACAAAACCAAAACTAATTAAATAAAGGAAGAACAGTCTCCTTTGTTTATGAATTACATTTAAATGTCTTAAATTATCCTACTTTACCAATTGATCACGGTAAATGTCAGTAATTACCAAGGTTGGGTAGTAAAAGTCCGAAATGAAAGGGAATTTGAACTGTTTTCGGAAATTTACCATCGAACTACAGTAATTGCCCGGAATTACCGGTAAAACCTAGGATTTACCACATTTCTGGCTTTGTAGTAACATTTATTCTGTAAAATATTCACAAATACGACCTGTGTTTAAGTCATCTTGAATTATTAATAACAAATAAACAAATTTGTATTCATCATAACATAAGTGTTGAACAAAAACGTACTTCAACAAACGCAAATTATCAGAATCTCATACATACATCAAAATAAGAAATTATAGATTGAAAATATATTATCTGTATCAGTACATCTCCGTGATCTTTCTACGTACATATTTTCGGAAATTTAACTATTAAAATAACTTTCGTCCTAATTTATAATTTAAGTTAATTCAATCCATTGTGTTGCTATCGTCTGTACAATGTGAAGACACCACGCCATGAACAAAAACGTTAAAATTTATCTGATTTTTAAGTAAAACATTTCAATCGTTTGTTATTTTATAAACGACATTACTGGAGAACACTGTACCCAATAACAATGTACCACTAGTGGGAATACAATATAATTATAGGCAAATGTTATAGAAAGAGTGATATTTCTGGAACACAACCATGTCCACTCCCTTTCCAAAAACTTAATAGTACCTGGAAATATGAAACTGAATGAATACACTATTCTCTCGTAAAAGGAGAAAAGGAACAGCGGGATAAGTGAAAGAATATCAACCTGTACCAATGCCAATTTGCACAATGAGTTTTTTATTGGATAGATTTTAATATCGATTGATCGATTTTTGACTAATGAAACGATTGTGAATTATTCATTTTATTGTGTCCTATCTTCGTTACTAGTTTACTTTTCTACTAAGTCAATGTAGTGTATTGTTCGTCGTATCTTTCGTAACATAAGTCACTCTGATGCTATGTTTTAATTCCAACTTTCATCGATACTACTATCCAACCAGATTAGTGGACTAATGTATACGAGGACATGATAGTCTATTCAGGGAGATTACCAGATTTGTGAATACATTGTATAATGATGAAACAAAATTAGTTCAATAACTCAATTAATTTAAAAGCAGATATTTCATTCGTCCTATTTATTATGATGTACACCGAGATAATATGATATATGACTACGGTTTGAGTAAAATATATGATATACACCAATGAAAATAGTCGGCGGTGACGAACTATTTTTTCGTGTTTAATGTTTCTAAGATGCTTTCAAACAAAATTCTGTAGTAGAAAACATTACATCACAAACATTAGAAAAGCAGAAAATATATAAGCGTTCGTTACATATTTAAGTTGGATTTTGATGAGTCACAATGCATGTAGTTTCATATTCAGTCATTCTTCTACTATTATCTTTTTGTTTGAGAGTTATACATTTTAAAACGTGTTTGACTTTCAATATTTCTGTTTATTATTCTAGAGATGTATGGATGTATTCGTTCGGCATTTTGATGGGGAGACTGCACAAGGCAGTGTTCCATCGCCGTTTTTACCGCGAGCTCTACGAGTGAACCAAGACGGTAGCGCGGGTGACTGAGGACTTCCTAATGTTCTCCTAATGGCGGGAATGACAAGGGTGATGTGTGAATGAGTTGAAGTGTGACAATGATGATATATGACGGGGATGACAAGAATGACATGGAAATGAGGTGAAATGATTATGAGTGAATGTTGTGGTGGAATGATAGGCAGGGGAAACGGGAAGAACCTGCCGCGAACACAGCTTCGTCCACCACCGCGAATTCTACTTGGATCTCCAGAGGTAGAAGGTGAGTACGCTAGGCACTACACCACGGGTCACCCCAATAATCTAGAGAGAGAGAGAAAAAGAGAGAGAAAGCGCTGGCTTGTCCCGGAAGACGACGTCTCGCGTCACCGCATATCGTCACGTGCCATGAGCGGCGGCGGCGAAGGCGAAGGCAGCGCTGTGTCGGTTGGTTGGTCGGTCGGTCGGTCGGTCGACCCCAGACGAGCGAAGACAACGGCGCCCGCCCGCATTCCTCACGACGTGGAGGACGCAGCCCCCGGTGCTTTTCCCCTTCTCACACTTCACAGTGATGCTAAGCTTTGAATTGCAAATTCCATATCGTTCATGAAGCTCTCTACCTTCTATATTTGTGCGTTTTTCTATTTCGATTTGCCAAGAGCAAATTTCTGAATTTAAAAGATGAGTCACGATTTTACAGTCCTTATGATTCCTCCTCCAAATAATTATCACATTATCTGGGCATGGGAATTGGGAAGGGATGATGTTGGGTCGTCGAAGAACTTATAGTACCGAATAGACATTAGTGTACAATAGGAGAGAAACATTCAGCTTTTAACATCACCCAGTTTGACCGGGCAGAGGATCGAACCTGCTCTCTTCCATTCAGCAGAGTGCTGGAAAAGAACACGTTACCATTACCACCACCGCCGTTGGTCACCAGTCATTGTGTAATAACCAAAATATTAAATGAAACAGTATGTGATAGGGAATTAGTACTTTGCAGTGGCAGTGGTGTATCTTGCATCCCTACCCTGCCACAAACACACACTGATGGTCGATTTCCCCTCCACACACAAAAAAAGGCACAATGTTTTTAACAGCATACTAAACGTCTGTACACTTTCATTTGGTCGTATGTTTAAGCCCATGAGAGGTAAATTAATAAAAAATTAAAATCTTTACAAAAACCGTAAGCTGAAATAAACGTATTCCTCAATACATATTAACAAAAATACATAAAAATCACCAAGTTTATTTAAAAAATTATTATTTGATAAAGTTTATTCTTTTATTTTAGCACCCGCAAGTAACTTTGCGGCACTCAGTTCGTTGACAAAATATTTGCTGACTAACCACAATTAATTCTGTTTCTTATGGAGCAAAAGTTACGTGATTCTTTACAAGTTGTTCACAAAAAGAAGGAACAATTTCTAAAAAATTGGCCACTCGAAAAGTATTCCGTAAGAACATTTAAATTGTCGACAGGTCTTATCCCATCACCCTAATCCCTTGCTTCCATGTTTTCCCTTTCATGTTTCATCTCAGTTCTATTGTCGTTGCACTTCCCTGTATCTGAATTTTGAAATAATCTCATTTATACAAATATGCAGAAATTTTTTTTTTTTCACACAGTGTTCTAATCTGGAAAATGCCAGTAGTGCCTTGTTAGGATTGCTCCTAGGTGAATCCTCGCTGTACACTTGGCGATGCGATGGCGCGGCGCCGCGCTACGAGTCGCGATACTGAACGCATGTCGGCTCGTCCGCAGCCATCCGTCAGACGGCCGACGAGCACAGTTAGTGCGAGCATGCTTACGATGATAGCCCCATTACTGCCGAAGCAATCGGTGCGGTAAATCACGGCCTAATATGGCGGACAGTGGCGTGGCTGCGGCGGTTGCGACGCTACGACTTCGGCGGAGGGGCATCCCGAACGACGCGATGTCCTCTGGACGGATGCCGACCGACCGACCGACGCACCGCATCGCAACATTCAGGGGCGATATACGACACTTTTCAGGCGCTAAATGCTCACTCTAACGTTGAATGGATTTTGATACGTGTGACGTTTCTTATCTCAACGGGATCTGTGCAGAGCACTGGGAATCGTTGCAGGCACGAGAGGCGGGTCTCGTGCGAGGAAAAGTGAGTCTCGGTTGGGTCCGCCGCTTTTTGCGCGACCCGCATACCTGCGCCGGTTTTATCTCCTATACGGAAGACTCGGCCAGCCTTTGAGTATAAAAGTGTAAATCTTGGAACACAGGCCATTACTTCTTTCACGGGGGGCTGCCGCTTGCAGTTCGCCGGTTTTTGTTCTCGTTGTAAAGTGCGTTCATTACTCAATGCCCGCGTGGCGTAGCAACGGCGATGCATGCGCTCGTTGGCGTGACACGGACGCGCCTTCATATCCACTCGCCCGCGTCCTCAACCGACGTGGCAAATAGTTTGTCACTCGGCTTTTTGAAGAACGCGTAAACGTGTCGTGGCGCTGTATAAGGAATGGAAGCACGTGCAGCACACACGCTTCTTCTGCGTCTTTTAAAATATTTCTGCTCTAAAACATCTCCAATGAGAGAGTGGGTAAGTGGTTTATTTGAAGACGAGATTTCGAGATCAATGGCATATGGTAATAAAATGCTGTGAAATTATTTGTAAATAAAATACATTTCAAATACTAAGAAGAAATCGAGGCTCATTTGACTGAAGAAATACATTTCCATACACATGTCCTTTTCTATTATCTCTTAATATTTCTCGAAAAGAACTGGAAATAAACAGACTACTCCCATCACTTACATTCATAAGTACAATGATATTCTATGAAAATAATTACCTTACATCACGATACAAAATTAGTCCAGTTCCTAAACGTGGTCGGTGTAAATGCAACGAATAGTGGCGTGAGATGGTCAGCACTTGTCGAATAAGACTCCTCACTCGCTTCCGGTGGCACTGCCATGTTGGGGAAGCATTCGTGTGAAAAACACAAGTATCGCTGAGACCTGTCCTCATTCGCAGCACCATGGGACTACAGACTGAGATGAAAGGGAGTAAGTGATATTATGCAGATATTTACTACTCATTTTCTGTATCGAAATTCAGAACATGCTAAAATATCGATGAGTCTTAACGATTTATATTATTACCAATTGCATCTGCAAATCTGCTAATGTTGAGCAGACAGGAACATTAACAATTAGAGCAACTTCACGTGTGCAGTATCAATGATAAGCGATGTACTCAAATTAAATATTACACAATAAAGTCAAAAATTGTTAAAACTTGAAACCGCACAATAAATTAAAAGTACATAAATTTTCATCTCATGAGACATCAGACATAACCACAACAGCTACATTGCCATGACTGACACGTTCAACGATTATATTGCTGTATCATCTTAACAAAATGTTGTGTTAAGTTTACTTTCTCAACAATCTAGACCAAAAATTTAACTTACGGTCCACAAAGTTGTACCCAAAAATAATTTTTAACCATTTTGGGAAAAGGGAATTCAAAAATCAACATATAGCTTCATAAAACATCATATAACGATTAACAAAGTTAACTTTAGAAGAAACTGAGAAACGGTTAACAAAGTTAAATTTCAGATTAACTTTGCATACTTCTGGTTATTATCTATTCAATTATTGTAGAAAGTACCAATTTTAAAACATTTATTTTATTAAAGGGTTTATTAGATATTGTCATCCTATTGGGATCTAACATATGGGTAGAGTTTAATCTACGCCATCTTAATTGCAAAGCCTTCATACTGGTGTAACAATGTAATAATATGACGATCACATTAGGCTCTGCATATTGAGAATTGTGATGAGAAATGTGTTTTTATGTGGATGTGTGTTTGTGTTGTTTTCGTACATTTCGTAATTTTCACATAATTAATTCCTAATTACAATATGATATTTAAGTACTGCTTAGCTGAATGTAATGGAAGTTACAAACATGGACCTCCGGTACACCTTTTTTCCCTTTGTAAAAAATCGTGAATGTATAGCAGCAATAAGACGGAAGGATTTCATCCCAATCAAATATTCCAAGGTATATAAAATGTATAAGACATTACATTTCTTATATTAAATATTCATAATTTTTATTAGGTAATAATAAAAGGAATTTTATTATTAGGTATTCATTTTAAGGATCAAAACTTTTTTAATTTCTTCTTGTAATTGAAACTTGTACATGTAATTTCTTTTTTATTATTATTATTATTTATTTATTTTATTTTTTATTTATTTTTTTTGCTTAAAATTACAAACATATTGACATTCTATTAGTATTATAACTCGCAGCCTACTTTTTATCTTATCTAGGAACTTTTGCTGAAATTTTTGAATCCGCCTCTGCCTTAGGGCCCTTGATCGGAATTGATGGGATGGTCCCTTGCTTGCTTCCGGAGAGTAAATTAGTTTTTTTTTCCTCCACGTGGTCATACGCAGATTGTACTGTTTTTTGACAATAAATTTATTTATTTATTTAAACAGCGATATTATGGGAATAAAAAAGAGTGCACAAATATTTACAATAAACACATGTGATTCTTTATATTTTAATGTCTTTTATTTCAGTAAGCAATAAAAAAGCTGTTATTAATTTAACACAGTCACTGAGTGAACTTAATTCGAAGGCCTATTAAAGAAATTAATTTAATTATATTATTAACGATGAATAAGATTTAAATGTGCATGATCAAATTCATCCCAAATAAGTTTTATTGAGGGTGAGCGTGTTTTACATGAAAATAAATTGCGAGAAAACTGTAAATTTAATTTCAGAATCGCCGATTACGATAAAGACTAATGGTTAAAAAACGATTAACACAAAAATTGGGTGAAATTGACGTGGAAAACATACCATTTCCATGAATTTTTCCGGCAAGACTGGTACGGATGAAAATTGCAATCATGTTAATTGTGATTTAACTCACAACTTCCGAGTACCTACTCGTGGAGATGATGTTAGTGGAAACACTTTTGTACTGTTACAGGTTAGAATGAAAGTTTTCAAGTAATTTGTTCTTCAGTAGAGATGAAAACATTTAATGCATCATCAGTTATTAAACAGTATATCTCAAAAGTAAAATCATTTTATGAAGGAAAATTTTGATAAATACTTTCAAAAAATTATCTTTTAATTACAATTATATCAAAAACTTTTTGAATTTTTCCATATATTCCATAAGAATGAATATCAAAACTGCTCAATATGAAAATCAAGTGTAGTTTTTTTGTTTATGAGTGAAAGATATCAATCCTAAAATACTTTTTAATAATAATGATCGATTTAGAACCAGTGCTGAGTATGTTTACTTACATGGCAACAATAATGGTCTTGGAAATATAGTGATAATTACTGAGAACTGGGACCATGAAGATCCTTTTCCATGCTTTCAAACTGTCTACGTTTGCTTTTAAACTAGCAAAATGTAGATGAGCGTACGCCTCGAGACAGGGACGATACCAGATATCAGATACGACTGCTTAGAGGTGTATAAACACGATGGGAACAAAATAAAAAGGATCAATAAGCACAGAGTCTTGCAATGACATGCGTTAAAGGAAACATGGAGGCCAAAACAAATGAAAAAAATGGAACTTCATCGAATAGTTTCTAAACAAGTACGTTTTACACGAAAGTTTTATTCGCTGGTAGAAGACTATTACAACTCAAATCTGGATTTGTACAATATTTTCTGCCATGATTTTCGCCACACATCACACCCAATATCTCGATGTCCACAGACCAAATTTTGCTTCATGAAAAGCACGAATTCTTATTTTCGAAAAGTCTTAAGTTAATTTTCTGAAAACGCTGGTGAAATTTAAGTGCGCAACATTACAACAAAGTATGCCCCAAGCGGTGCCGACGTGTACCCGAAGTGTGTCTGGTGTCCACACAACTAGGAAATCACCACTCGAGTGTTCCCCAAATGGAAAAGTAAACGCCAACAGTAAATGACGGTGTGCCGAGTAACCCCTCAATGCTGCCTAGGAAACGTTAAACATCGAGTCTGACTATCGAAATCTTTCGATGTTTCTTATATTGATAGTAGGTTATGATTTCATTATTATTACTTCATAATTTCATATAAATTATAAACAATAATGAAGTTTATAACAAGTAATAAAGAATAATGATTAACAAGATATATATATATATATATATATATATATATATATATATATATATATATATATATATATATATATATATATATATATATATATATATATATATAT
>NNCF01129955.1:1353405-1363531 GCA_002313205.1 Laupala kohalensis
TTGCAACGAAACCTCTGCTTCCACAAGATAAATAAAATTTCCAAGCTAATCCTTCAAAGGTAAAAATCTTTATTACTTTAATGAGAATCTAACTTGGAACAAGATAAATTAAAGGGTTGACACAGTACGACAAATTGACGGTTTTATGTTCCGTTTAAACTGATTTCTCACGTATTGGCACTCGTGGCAGTGCTCTGCAAGGCTCGGCGGTCTTCTGCTCGTAAGTGCCGGCGGTGAGGAACTTTGTCGCTGCGTCTTGCGTTGGGCTTCGAATCCTTGGGCGTCGCGTCCTGAGGGTAGGATTTTCCTCAGGGTTGCAGCGCCGTCGAGGTCGAGCTTCGGAGTTGCCTTCTTGAACGTAGGTTCTTCAGAATCCAATGTCGATGAAGTTTGAGTAGATTTCTAGTAGCGGAGCGTGGCTCACGTTCAGCGTTTTGTGGTTTCTTCAGAACCGTTTGAATATGCGTCCCGAAATGTGGGAGTGCATATTATCAGGATTGCAGTAGCCGGAATATACTTAGAATTCGTCTTTAGGATTCGTTGTGTGCGAAATTCGGCTTGCAGCGTTTCAGAGCGAGTACAGCGAAGTGAACTTGGCTAGGTTCAGCGAGGTAATGCTTGTTAGGTTGCCAAGGTCTTGGCTCTTGCGCGGGGACATCTGACAATCTGGGCCCATATCAGACCAGATACGCCCTTCAAGGGGCAGGTTTTATGGATGCCGCTATGGAATATTTATTTGTTTACGATGTCCATGTATTTACGGTACAGTGCATTGCATAGACTCTATAGTGGACCGTATGTTTGTTTGTGATTCCTTGCATGGAGTCTGTTGGCCTTGGAATCTGCTGGCCATGGAATTCGATGTCATGACTCGAGATTCTCGTGTATGGAAGGCCATGCCGTTGAAGTTTGGTAAATAAACACGCATGGCGGGTGCCTTACAATTTGTGTCGAATACGTGTTTACTCGATGCATAGGAAACGGTGTTCCTGTATCAACTATTTTGATGCGTGCNTGGAAACGGTGTTCCTGAATCAACTATTTTGATGCGTGCGAGCGTAGTCGATAGGCGTGGGCGTAATCGGGGGAATAGTTGCATGAAGAAGACGATGCGGGTGTGCATGCTTCGCCTAGTATGTGGGGACTTCCCACANATATATATATATATATATATATATATATATATATATATATATATAGAAATGTTATATTTTCAATAATAAAGTCATACGATTTAACAGTAGTTTAATCAATAATAAATTTTAATCACATAAATAAATAAACTTTATTGTCAAAAAAGCAGTTACATACTGCGTATGACCATGTGAGGGGCAATAAACAAAGTTACTCTCCGGAAACAAGCAAGGGACCACCCCATCAATTCCACCCCATCCGATCAAGGGCCCATGGGCAGTGGTGGATTTAATATTTACAAAGAAATTATTTAATAATTACGTAGTTATCCATTAATTATTAAAAATAAATTGAAGATATTAGTGGTGTAAAAATTCGAGATTAATAAAACAAAAGTATTAATGACATTCCCACCCAAGGAAAATCCGCCTCTACCCAAAGGAAAACCGGGCCAGGATGGGGCTACAGAGACAACGTACACAATCGTGCCAAGGTTTCGTACAGTTAGAAATAAACTATTAAAAAACAAAAAAGGAGCAATATCAACATGCATGAAAAAGGAATTTAATCAGTATCTAGAGTACTACAACAATGGCATGATAAAGTATAAGAGAAAAAGAGAAAACTATGTTTGGACTTATTTTCCGCTGCCTGCAAAAATATATCTTTTTGCTCATCAGCGATTGTATTTACCGGGTGGTTTTCAAATTAATTATTTTTCCTTGATTAGCTAAAAAGCTTTCAAGGAAAATTAGAGAAAGGTAAAAAGAAAATTTGAGATGTTAACTTAGTCAAAATTAAACCAAATAGAAAGAATAATTTGAAATCTATAGTTCTTTAGAATTGGACAGTCTACCGTTGTTTTCTTTTTCTTATAATTTATTTTGTTTTCCACAATACAGAAATTCCACAATCACAAAATACATAAAATAATAAATACAAAATTATAAAAGTGGAAATACACGAAAACAACATGACATAAAAAGAAATACATAAAAATAGTTAGTAAATTCTGTTACCGTTGTGACTTATTTCTGTAAACTTTAACTCCAGACCATAACTGAATAGTTATAACAACTATAACTGAATAATTAACAAGAGCTAATTAATTGCTGGAACTGATGTACATTGCAAAATTGTGGTATCTGGTAATAACTATTGTTATGGTGGATAAGGGGGTGTGAGTTGATGTGCGTCAGTAGGCATTCGTTTTATTTTCAAGATTGTCTGCACCGTAAGAATAAGTCTGGTGGGTCAGAGAATAATTTGGTAAGTCTGTCTTTCGCTGTCGAGTGAATAAGAGTCATTAGTGGAACAATATTTTGTTCTTGACGAAGTTTTAAATTGCTTACAAAACGTGACGAGTTTGTTAGAATCCTTAGTGCGCGGTTTTCTGCAATCTGGAGAGGCTCGTGATTGGAGGGATGTGAAGAGGCCCATACCTAGCAACCATAAAGAACCGCACTACGGATACAAGTGTTTTACATCTGTTTAAAGTTTATGGTTTCTAAAAATAGGAAGAAAACTATTTGTTTTTGTGTTAATTTTTTTGCTGAATTTATTAAATGTTTGGTCCAAAGCAGTCTTGTGTCGAAAGTGAGTCTCAGATATTTAACTTTATCCGTCCATGGTATTGGTGTATTGTCTATGGTCAAAGGTTTTTGGTGAGGTCTTCCGGGTGAAAATTATGAATTGGCATTTGTTTGTGTTTATCGTTATACCATTTTGTTGTGTTCAGTCTATTAAGTTATCAGTTGCCGTTTGTAATATTTGTAAAGTATTTTTCTGTCCTTTTAGTTTTATAGTAATTGCTACATCGTCGGCATAAATGTACTGGGTAGTCATAGGCGTTCTTGGAATATCATTGATATACAAGGAGAACGGAATGGGTGACCAAACGCTGCCCTGTGGGACCCAAGCGTTAACATTGTACGTTTGTGGTTTATCTCCTTGAAACCAGACAAAGAATTTTAATAAGAAACTACGTAAAAGATTATGAAAGGAAGCAGGGAGTGCAGAAAAAGTTTTACGAAGGAGGAGGACATGGTTAACTTTATGAAATGCGAAACTGAAATCAAAATATATTGCAGGAGCATTTGAAATTGAAAGTAGAAGAAACTAGTTCAAGTGCTAGAGGTAGAGCCTGTGTTGAGGCTGAAACATTATTTTTGAAGTCAAATTGGTTTATACTTATAATTTTGTTATCGAAAAGGAATTTATATCATTTACTAATAATAATTTTTTCAAAAAGCTTCCCAAGCGCTGAAAGAATGCTGATAGCTCTATGGTTTTCGGCAAATTTTGAGTCTTTGTTTGGTTTGGGGAGAAGAACGATTTTCACAATTTTCAAAGAAGATGGGAAGTAGTAAAGAGAAATGCAAGAGTTGAAAACATTAGAAAGAGCATGAGAAAGATACTTGAGAGAGTTTTTTGTTGAGTGCCGAGGATCTCATCAGAACCAGCAGCTTTTCGAGTGTTTAAACGTCGAAGATAGTTCCATGTTTCGTCAAAAATTGTCATATTAATGTCATTATAAGGAGAACGGGGTGGATGGGAGGCAGATATTGGGATCGTTGGAGGCTGAAATCTATTGTACAGCATTTCTGCAAATATTTTTGATTTGGACAAGAGATCGTAAGTCAATGTGTTTGTGGTGGGTATTATAAGCCCAGAAAGCTCTGATGAGGGGGAGGAGAATTGTTTGACTAACAATTTCGAGTGATTGTAGTTTGTTTTTGAGTTCCCTTTTCGTCTTCAGAAGCTGTCTTTTGATGTCTTGATCTCTCGTCCTATAGTCATGTCGTCGTAATAGTCGTTCATCACGTATCAGTAAATTAATTTCCAGAGGAAGTATGTTTATGTTTGAGGGTGGAGGGTTATGGGTGGAGTATTTGAAGTAAGCAGCTTTAGATAGTACGTGACGTCGAAAATGGTTTGTCTATTTTCTCTATGGAAGTTATTTCCTGATCCGTGGGTATTTTTCGACGTTTGCGCGAAAGGTGTGAGCGGAAGTAAAACCAATTGGTTTGAAGATTCGAGCAAGAATGAGAGAAGTGGTAACAAGATGTGTGAGGAAAAAATAGAATAGGAAGATGATCTGAATCAAGTTCAAATAGTGGATTTGGAGTGGATATATGTATGGAAGAAGAACGTAGAACAATATCTAGTATGTCGTGGAGAACAGAATTTATCAGATGTGTTGGTGTTGGAGGAGGATGTATTGTTAAGATATTTAAGTGGAGTTGTCCCTAAAGAATTATTAGTCAAACAACCCCAGTCGGTCCGTTTAACTTCCAAGTCACCTGCTAATAGTATTTTGTCACCTAGTTGTTCAAGGATAGTAATGTTTGTCGAGTCGAGAGGTAAAATAGGACGTCTGTAAGCCAAAATTGTAATGATATTACCCTTATTTGTACCAATTTCAACGATAGTTGTCCCAATAGGTTTGAGAGGGGGAGTCATGAGTCGCATACGTGGGACATCTTTTCGTACTAATATTGCAGTACCCCGATTTAGTTCAGTCGATCATCGCGGTAATTGAAATAGTTTTGAAAAGCAATATTCTTGTTCGGTTTCAACCAACTCTCTTGTAGTAGAAAGAGGGAAAAGTGGTAGTCGGAGTTAAATAGATTTATTAGTTGCTTTTGTGAAGTCAGTCCATCATGGCAGTTATAAGATGCAATTGTAGTAAGTTTAGTCTTGTCTATTTCCGGTAAAAAATTGAGTAAGAATTGGAAGTATATCCATTAACTTTGAAGAAAAAGACCCAGATCGCATAAGTATATTTACAACAGATTTAAAAGTCTTTATGAAGTTATCAAATTTCGTTTGTCGTAAAAAGTTTATACGTTTATGGTAGAAATCGCCGTTTGGGGTTCCAGGGATTTGCATTATTTGTAGTATTGTCATTTGAATTTGCGTTCACTGGTTTACTAACACGAGTAGTCAGAGAGGGGAAATTGATTGAATTGAGTTCCAGTGAAGAGGTGGTATTACCTTTACTGTCTGACGAGTTGAATTTCATTAGGAGACGTTGCCTTGTCTGCTCGCGCACTCGTTTCAACATTAGTAATGCAGGGCACCCTGCCCAGGTTGCTACGTGGTTTCGTGAGCAGTTAATACATTGGGGAATTGTTGGACGTGGGTTGCAATTTTCTAATGTGTGTGGTCCCGCACATACAGGGCAACCGATGGGTCTTGCACATCCGTTCTTGGAAAGACCCCACATCTGGCACCGATTGCAGTGAGGTATCCTATCTTTGTCCTTAATTTCTTCAATGTTAACTTTATGACATAGTAGATATCTAACCTTACTCTTGAAATCACCTATGTCTTTCTTATTTATCTTCTGTGTAAAGTGCTAAATTAACGAAGACGCTGTTCTATTTACGCAATAATTAAGAAACATGGAATATTCCGAAGTCTACTGTTGCAAGTTGAGACTGAATCAGTTTTGCGTCGAGATTTGGTGAGAGTCCACGTATCAATAATTTATGTCAGCGTTCTGGCTTAGCTCTGTGAAAATAAAACGATGCATCGTTGTCTGCAGACTTCAGTCGTCGAAGGTGAGACACAATGTTTTGATGATCTTCAACTGTACTGGCAGATATGATAAGATGCTGTCTTGTGTTTCTTCCAGTTATTTTCTGCCTAGACACCTTCTATAGTTCATTTAACAAGTCACTACCATCTAATACATTCTCTACGAATATTAGGCCAATATTCTTTGTTTACGATAGTCTTTTCATTTGCACCAGTGTGTTCCGGCGGCATTGGCGCATGCGTAATGTAGAAGGCCCTGGATTTGTTGTTGTGTTTAGTGAGTCCACATTGTTTACATCTGTATCATTACAGTCTTCTGTTTCAAAGACACTAAATTGGTTTGATGTAGTTATTACAGAAGCGGGTGTATCTCATTCTTGTGGAAAGAACTTCTTTGGAGTGCGGAGTTCTCCACTAACAGAAGGCAAGTTTGTAATGTGTAAGAAACTCCGTTTTTATGGCCGTGACTGATCACATTCACCAATATTAGGTGCTATGTTAACAGGAACACTTCCAGGTTTTGAAAAGGTAACCCCGTCAATGTTGATGGATTCATTGGAATCCGTTAACTCTCTGTTTTCTTGAGCCGAGATTGTGCTTGACGAAGAATCGTGTAAATTAGCGTATGATTGAGAATCTTTCATGATATTATCCTCAGTGCGCCGTAGTTTCCTCTGATCTTTTATTTCTTTATGCTTATTAACTATGTTTTTCAGTGTGTGGGTCTTTTTTGTAGATGTTTTCTGAATCACTTTATGCGCACTTTTATGCGTAACTGGCGTAAACGCTGCAATTTACGTAACTCAGATGGTGAGAAGTTATATCGCGGAATCTTGAAATTATTGAAGTCCAAACACCAGAAAAACAATCACACTTAACTCGAAAGCCGTGTGTACTTCTTAAATTGTTGACCCTTTTGATTTCTTAAGAGTAATCCTTCGATTTTGAATAAAGATGGCCTCTCCACTGCCGGAGCCACAAAAAATTGTTCAAATTGCAGATCAAATACAAAAAACGATTAATTTATAGCACAACGAAATAATGTGGGCAAATGCTCAGCTCCTTAAATGCAGGAGTCACTTCAGAACACTTCCGCACAACACAGTAGCTAAGAGACCAAAAATCTGTATAGCAATGCCATGATAAAGTATAAATGATATTACCATAACTTACATCACCCGAATACATGTAGAAAACAATATTTATTAGGAAATTGAAACTCTCTTTAATTTCTTTTATTAAAATCTGTAAATTCTTTCACATTATAGAAACAACAGACAATAAAAAAACTTTTAACCGCGGTCTTAAAAAGAATCAATTTATTTATATCTTTTAGAATTTTGGTAAGGGAATTATACAAAATTATTCCTGAACCATAAGGGCCTTTTTGACAAAAAGTTTTTGACACTCCAGGACGATAAATATTACCCTTACGAGTGTAGTGTTCGTGATTTAAACTATTTCTTCTAAAGCAGGGGTGGGATTTTAATAGTTCTGTCTTAAGAAACATGACCACTTTCTAAATGTGTATGCAAGGGAGAGGGAGAATATTTAATTCTCTAAATAAAGGTTTAGATGAATTCCGGGAGTAAGATTTACATATAATCCGAATTATGCTCTTTTGAATTCTAGAAGTTTGAATGCTCTCAGTGAATTGACCCCCCGAAGATAATGCCGTACCCTAAATGAGAATATACATTTGCAAAATACACGCAGCGAGAAACGCGTGAACTAACAATGTTGGCTAAAATTCGGAATGCATAGCATATTTTGCTTAGTTTGGAATTCAAATTATCAATATATCAATTACCTTTTAGGTTTCCTGAATATGAAGCCCCAAGAATATTGTTGTCTTGACTGATTTTTGGGGGGGTTCCGTTTAGCGAAAGGGATGTAGGAGGAAGAGATTTCGTTACACTTTTGCGAAATGACATGGATACTGTTTTATCAGCATTAACGATGAGACGATTTGAATGTAACCAAGACAAGAGATTTGATGCAACTTTTTGTGCATTGACATGTTTACATAGTAGATTTGTGTCATAAGCAAAGAGAACCATTTTGAAATCGGGCGTGGTGGATGACATATCATTTACGTACAAAAAAAGAGGATATGGCCTAAAATTGAACCTTGAGGAACTCCGCAAGTAAGTGGATTTGTTTCTAAAAAGTAATATTGACATACTTTATTTTCAACATGGGAAATTTTAACTTGTTGGTGCCAATCTTTCAAGTAGGAAGTTAACCTTTGATGTGACAATTCACGAATGCCGTGTGAGTGCTGTTTTGAGAGAAGAATATCGTGATCGATTACATCGAATGCTTTCGATAAATCAAGAAAAATGCCTTGTGGATTATCTCCACGGTCAAAAAAATTGGTTACATCATTTAGAAAAGAAAATATGGCGCAGTTAGTTGAAAAGGAATCCCTAAAACCGTGATGATCATTTGAGAGAATAATTAATTAAAGAGAGTGTCAGAGGTGATTATTCATTACCGCTTACCTCACTCAATTAACTGACTTCCACAGAACTGCTTACTTTGCACCACGAATGACAGAAACAATAAAAGAACTCGGGGTTCGGTCCATTTTAAAGGTAAAATTGACTTAATTATTTATTTGCACTAATAATACATTTCACAACACCTTTTCAAAATATGCACTTCTCATAAAATGCAATGCTAAAATACCCCAAAATGCAGATATGATATTCAATTATATAGTATTACACATTTGTTCTTCTTGATCACTGCGTTTTAACCCTGAAGTATTGAAGTTAATGTTCATATTTTAATGTCAAAGAGAACCTTTGTTAAGTTAACCGCACCTGACCTGGCTTAAGATCGTGAGCCATAATTACTTCATAAAAATTAATATGCCTCAAAAGTCTTTAGAGATTGCACAAGCTTTGCTAGAAGTTCACTTTATATTCACATAAACGTTTGCAGCACGCCAAACGCAGCAAGTCATGCAAGTTGCCTTATTGTTCAACAGACAGGCTTCGCGCTACGTCTTACGCTCTGCTGTCGCTGTCCCTTCACCATGGATGCTGGTGACGACTCTCGTTCGCTCCTCGCTGACACCGCGGAGGAGCTCCCCCACTCGGAACGGTGAAAGGCAATGGCTTGATCGCCCCGCTCAACTTGACGAGAATTAGTAATAGCGCAATGCCACAAAAGCTGTTCATTGTCAAAAATGTCACTCGTGAAAAGTCAGTTTTTAAAATGATGATTCGCTCGAAGTTCACAAACTGCGCCCAGACGCTGTTGGCGAAATCCGAACTCAATTAACTCGTTATTCGCCGTGAGCATCTGATTGTAGTCACATAATCAGAAGCAACTTTAAAAGAGACCGGCCAGATACATTGTCGACCTAGGAGATTTTCTGATATCTCATCTCGTAACAAGTTCATAATAATCTCATAATCATGAACTCCTAACGCCTCTACCTCAAAAAAATATCCCTCCATTATATCCTCAATCCTCGTAGTGTCTGTCCTTAAATAATCGTTTCCCCCGCCAGTGCCTCAAAAATTCGAAATTAACTCCACCCTTCTCTGACGCAGCTATTTGGCGGCGAATGGCTATCATATTCTCGTATTTGTTAGTACTCCTACTTCTCCCTTCGTATTTTTCCACCCGTCTGATCTCCGCTGTTTCCTTGTTCTGAAACCCTCGTCTCTCCTCACATCAATGCTTAATTCAGATAATAGGACCTCTTCCTCAGCACTCTGACAATGCCTTATTTTGTTTCACATGTCTGTTAAATTTTCTTATTACCTCATTCCACTTCAAAACCCAACTCTTATTTTTATGATCACTTTCCGACTTCACAAACTTGTCATGCCATTATTTTTAACCCTCGGCACGCGCCTAGGCGGTTAGCATCCCCCCCATCCTTTTTTCTTTTCCCGCGCGCCTTCCATTCAAAGTCACTTGATACGCGTTGTCCATTCACGGGCCACTCCGCACAATGGATAATTTTTTGGTTCAACCGCGTCCTTAATTACAATTAACCAAAAATATACCCATGTCTCTTCACAGCTCTGCTAATGGAACTTTCCCTTCTCGTACGACGCTATGATTTGTCTCAGCTTCCTATTCTTTTATTTAATACTCTTCTGGTCCTTATCCCCTGGACTTGTCGTCACCCATCGATTTCTTAATTTCAAATGCACTTGTCAGCTAACTATTTACGCTTTATTTTGGATACTCCCCAGACTCCTCTTCTAAAATTTTTAAAAATCCTTTCCATTTTACGAAAATACTTGGGCAGCTGCCTTTCTTTAATTTTGGGTCACGTCCACTGCTCCGAAGTGAAGAACGAGGCGGGGCCACGAACCTATCTGTCTTCGCGTCGCTGAATTTCAATTACTCACAGTTGCTTTATTTAAATGGGGTTTTCTTAATTATTTGTTTCATATTATAAACAAACAATTATTTGTCATTA
>NNCF01129955.1:1363543-1383629 GCA_002313205.1 Laupala kohalensis
CTCGACAAAATGTCCGCTACTAGAAATCTTGTCGATGGTCGTAAGGTTGTCAGGACTGAGAGGAACCTCCTGCCATACTGCAACGGAGGGAGGCTTATATGATGAACATGTACATATTAGACAAGGAACAAGCGGCAACAAGTTAAACGTTTATTCTTCCTACATAAAACAAATAAAGTAACAAATATCAAGTGCTTTTCCCGTTCGCAAGGTTTCTTATTCCTGAATCGGGAAAGGACAGCCCTTCAGCTGCGCCGTCAGAAAGGCGGTAGCCTCCGGACAAGCGGATAGACCGCTCGATGTCGGCGTGCATCCGCCGCTGTTGTGGTTCGATTCACCACGTCCCCCGGTCGCGCCGTGGTATCGCACCAAGTGTAGGCGAGAACCCTCGTCCCCGGCACCGGAAACGTCTCTCGTTCACAGCGTAGTGCTGACTCCAGATGTCTCCCGTCGGCATCCCCACCAATTCCACGGGTATGGTGACACACCGTGTCACGCGGTAGGCGAGAGTGTGCGGCTCCAGCGTTTACGGTCGAAAGCCCGTTCGACTACCTTGCGGGTAGTGCCCAGCGCTTACTCGAGTCGTGTTGCGGCTCGAGTCCCTCTCGGACCGTCGTTCGATCGCGTGTTGGCTTCACGAGTGATCACCGCGAAGGGAAGCAGTGCCCACCGTCGAGTGATCCACTACCGCAAGTGGCCAGGATCTCACTGCTTCATGCTTTCAGTTCGATTGTCTTCTTCTTTTTTCCCAGAATGTACTCCCCTCTTCTTCCTCGTCGCACTCCTCCTCAGTACGCTGCCTCCGCCGTCACCATGGCAGGCCATTGGGCGGAGCAGTCAAGTGGTGATTGTCGCGCGCGGGCCTTAGCCCCGGCATCGCACTCTCTCGGAAACGCGGCGCACTTCAAGTGGGCGGGGAATTCGAGGGCGGAGTATGGGAATTATGGGAGGAAATTCCCATAAGTCTCTCTCTCTCTCTCNGATATAGTGTGAGATAGGACAAGAATTTATAGAAGTTAATATGTATTGCAGTTCAGAGGAGAAATAAAGCAGGAAATTAAAATTTTAGTGAGAATAGTTAAGATATCTCGACATGAAGATATACTAATATATCTGGCTTCAAATGCGATTCCACAATATAGGGAGACAGGAAGACAAATAAAAGGGGAAAGGAAATGTAAAGGCTCATAATAGAAATGGAAACGATGTTTAATAATTATGGAGAAAGTTCATATACGGGAAGTGTAGGGATGTCTTTGATAGATTTAACGCTTTCAAAAATGAGGTGACACAGTGATCACAGAGGTATAATGATAGAAGTTAGCAAGAAAGGACGATGGCAAACGGTGAAGAAGGAGAATTATAGAGGCAAAAGAGGAGTATTAGAGAAAATGTCAAGATATGAGAAGGGAAAAGTAATGGAAGAAATAGTGGATGTTTTGCAGTTGGTATTGTTGCGAATAAGAGGGAGATGTATGACGGAGTGTGATGAGAAAAGGGCAACGATGATGGACATGTACATTGACATATATGAAGAAAGAAAAAGAAAGGTACGTAGGAAGTTGACACCATGCAGGAGAGTGCGACGAGATGAGACTGAAGTATGGCAGGAAAATGTAGAAAAGAAAAGGATATTCATGATAGAAGTACATGTTGCAAAGAAGAGACGATGGGAGAGATTTTTGGAGGAAGTAAAATAACGAACTATATGGGAAATTTGTGCAGAATAGCTGCAGGAAAAGTAAAGGAAAAAGTAGTTTGGCAGAGTACGGGGAAAGAAGGGGCGGGCAGAACTTGAGAGTGGGCGAGATTATAATTGGTAAGCTGTTTAAGAATGAGTAAGAAGAGATCTTGAGACAGGATGAAGAAGAAGAAGAAAAGAGAGAATACATGGATTTAAAGAACTGCCCTTGGCGTTGTATAATGTATGTTTACAGGAAAGACTATTCCCAAGATAGTGAAAAATAATTCAGGTGAGACTATTTCTCAAAGGCAAGGAAAAATCCACGGTCTAATAGTCCCATCTCATTAGAAAATTTATAATAAATGGGTAGAAATGAAATGTAAATATATATGTAGAAAACGGATTATTGTGTGATCGGCAATATGGATTCAGACAAGGGAGAAGCATAGAAAACGCATTAAAACGATATGTCAATAATATAGAAGAAATGGATGAAAAGTATTGGTTTTGTTTGTTCCTCGATGACTTTTTTCTGTACTATTAGGGATAACATGTATTACGTTAAAGAAAATGAATGTGCCAAAATATTTATTCACAATAGTCGTATCATATTTCACAAACCGGACAATGTATTTTCAAACAGGGAATGAAAGAATAATACGAACAGCGGCGAGAAGGTGCCCCCAATTCGTTGCATATGCAGATCTTGCGGTGGTTGTAGTAGGAAATAGCAGAAGGGATAGGGAAGAGAAATCGCAGGAGGTCCTAATAAGATAGTGTCATATTCTGAAAAAAGCTTGGAAATATCACAAACAAAGACAAAGGCAATCTGGTAAGAGTTGTCGTGAAACAACAGACGGGAGCCGATTGTGGAACTAAGAGATAGAAAGATACAATTGGTAAAGTCAATGTGGTATTTGGGAGTCATAATAGATGAAAAAAATGTTCTTTCAACCTCATACAGAATACGCAGTAAACAAGGTAAAGCAAATTTATTACAAATTGGTAAGAATAGGGATATCCAAATTCAATATCGATGGTCAAGGTACTGTAAAGTTGTAGAAAGAAGTAGTGGGAAGTATTTTAAAATAAGGGTGCAGTGTGAGGGGGCATAAGATACGAGAAAAAGATGAGACAGAAAAGAGTGAAGAGAATGTGTTCGCGTAATTTAACAAGAGCCTATAATAGTTTCTACGGACGGTTAGACGTTGTAAATGGGATACTCTCGATAGACGTGTATATCCAAAAGGTAATGTATAGACGTTTGATAAGGAGAGGGAAGGGGATTATTTTCATTGAACTAGAAGGGTAAAGGAAGGAGAAGGAAAAGTAGCTGATACGAAGTTTATTAGGAGGATGGCAGCTACGATGGAACGAAAGTGACAAATGTAGGGTGACGTGGAGGTATATTCCGGCAATAGACTTTGTTGAAGACAATCGAATATGGATTAAAATGACACTGAGTGTAGTGAAATTCCTCACAGAACATGGCAACTTTGAAAAGTATTCAACACGGATTGAACGAAGACAAGCAGCAGAATGTAACAGTGGGGAAGGACACAGCTGAACATATGTTATGGAATAGTAAGAAATATGGACAAGAAAGGGCTAGATACTTGGAAAAGAAAGGGATATGGAATTTATGAAGTGAAAATGAGATGATAAACGTACAGGTTTATCAATTTCGTGCGTTTAATGTGCCTTATACAGTATGTGAGCTGATCCCAGTAATGCGATTTCCTGCGCATAACTGGAATCTTTACTAGGATTCTATTTCATTCTTTTGTGACCATATCCAAAACCCCAATGATAATAGGAGTTACTTCTGGTTTAACACCCCAGATTCTTCACATTTCAATGGGAAGATTCCTGTATTATTATTATTATTATTATTATTATTGTAGTTTTTCCCTCCCTCTCCTGCGAGGAAAACTTTCAATTATCCCAGGCTATATTACGAAAAAGATGAAGCTCTGTGGGGACCTTTCTTAGTTTGTCAGTCTACAAATGGCTCAACCCTATTGACGTTCCTCTCCAAGTATCGTTCGGGCAATTCTACATGTTGCCAGTTACGCCGCCTTCTGTAGTAGAAGCTACAGCCCTGATCATAATTGGACCTTTTCAAGGTTTCTATATGAGTTCTTCGGGATTTCTTCAGTTTCATCTATAATAATTGAAACAATTATTATCTTTTCATTTTCCACATTGCCCGTGTCTCATCAGCTAAGGGTAGATATTTATTTATCTCGGTGTGCGTTTTTTTATGTTTGATTGGAGTAGTCCTGCTATATTAATGACGTAAGTAACTCTCTTCTTTTGATGTAAATACTATATCTGGGACATTATTGCTTTTTGTTTATTATTTTTGTTGTTATTATTTACATTGGGGCTTTAGAATATTACGATACGCGGGGTGAATATGGCTTCTACATCATGTCATTCTGAGAAATATGGTAGGCCACTCATTTCGTTATTAATTCTTGTTTCAAAAAACAAAAATATACGCTTCAAACGATCGTGCAGGTGGCGGATTGATGGACACCTGGAATGAGCAGACATCTCCTGAAATCACAGGTCTCTTGCGCCTGCGCAGTTCTGCTAAATTGAGATTTCCGCTTAAAAGTTGTATTATTTAATCAGTATGCGGCAGGTAGCCGCTTTGGCGAGCACGCCTTGTCGCCACCTGAACATGTGTAGTTCTTACTTCTACCAACAGGGCGCACCAATTGCCGAGTAACCTCGATCGTGGGGCAAACACTTGAAACAATGGACGATCGCGATCAGATGAGTCTGCTGCAGTTCACAAGGAATCACAGGAGGCAACTAAAATACGTATTGTATCTCTATTAATTCATTTTTAATCACTTTTCCATACTGATAACTATTCGAAATATTGAATAGTGTGAACTTGCTTATTAAATTAAATGCATTATCGCAAGTTTCTTGACAATGAAACGGTAAATTTTAGAGTACCAATCAGTTTCATTCTTGTTCAAACAATAAGCTGTTTTTTCTTATCGGTTCTCCTTCTTACTCTTGTTGGTAATTGTTAGCAGAATTCTGCTCTTTGCTGGAGAGGTGACTGCTTGGATTCCTTATGTTTTGTGCAAACAATTCTTTTTTTAATTACCCACGATAATACACTTTCAAACCAAACTTAGTTATACAAGTATTCTTGACTTCAACGCTACAATTGAGAACTTTCAGTGTTTTTCGTATAGTTTCCATGGGATAATTTTTGGATTTTGAGGTATTTTTCTTCAATCATGTCTCCTTATTTATGTTACTATTCAAGCAGTAATTTCCGTAAATTAAAATACTGTTTTATTCGTACACGCCGTAATTTTACTACGTACATAGATTGTAAGAAAATACTGTTAACATCGAAATGAAAAAAATATTGTGATACACGAAGGATACTAGGAATGTTTTGCAATATGATGTAACAATAAACCGCTGGTGGCTGCATGCTGCTGTGTGCTGAGACATGCTCATACTTGCACAGTAGCCGTAACGCCATGTCTATGCCCTCAGTTCTTCATTAGCAGTGATAGTTTAAAATGCTTGCTATGGCATCGCCGTCATGAAGTGAGATATGGGCAGTTTTACGGTATAACTTCGCGCGTGGTTTAAACGTAGACCAGTGTTTAGGATAAATGACGGTTGCACTAGGTGATGTTTGTCCACATCGTACAACTATATTCAAGTTGTACAGAGAATTCCAAAGGGGAAATCTCACTTTGTAGGAAACTAAAAGAACGGGAAAACCACGAATATCAGTTACGGAAGAAAACATTACTGCTGTGAGGAAAATTCTTGACAAAGATAGGCGAGTGACCTATCAGCAGATAGAGGATACCTTAGGCCGAAATGAACCAGCAATTCATTTGATTCTGCATGAGTATTTACAAGTGAAGAAACTTTGTTGTCTGCGGGTGCCGTATAGACTGACTGAAGAGCAGATGTGGTGACGTGTGACTTGGTGCCGGGAAATGCTGAAAATGTATAATAAGGGACAATCTCAGTATGTGAACAGCATCGTGACAGGTGACGAGACGTGGCTATACTATTATGATGTGCCTACTTAGACTCAAAACAAAGTTTGGGTCTTTGAAGAGAAGGACACACCCGTAGCTGTCAGAATATCCGAATTGTAAAGAAGAAAAAGATAGCTGTATTTTTCAATTCGAGTGGAATTGTGGAACGTATTGTTTTGTACACACAGAAGACAGTCACAGCTAAGTGGTACACTGAACAGTGCATACCCAAAGTCATTGAATCTCTGAAGAAACTGCGGCCAAATTCAAGAATGGACATCTGGTTCCTCCATCATGACATCGCTCCAGCTCATCAAGCCAAAGCCTGCACATAATATTTGACAATACACGACTGAAACTTCTTGAGCACTCTCCTTAAGGTCCAGAGCTTGCTCCCCGAGACTTTGCAGAGTCCCGCATGTGAAAATGAAGCTGAAAGGGATGCGGTTTTCAAGTGATGAGGATCTTCTAAGGGCTTGGGACAACGAGTGTGCCTTACACCCTAGCGAAACTAACAGAAATGGTTTAAGGATTGGTTTCAGAGGATGGAGAAGTGTATTGAATGAGGCGGAAGTTACTTTGAAAAAATTAAATAAATAATGCTGTATTGAAAAACTTTCCTAGTACCCTTTGTACAGCTACAGTTGAGGAAGAACAACGTACACGCAACGCATAGCGTTGATCTATTGTGCTTCCCTTGGGCGAATGATGAAAAGTTATTGTTATCGTGAAATAAAAGGTTGGGTAATCCCGGAAACAACCTTATACGAACCCCGCTTGATACACCACCGCGCATCGTATTTGAAGAAGTTAGGGTTTGAACCAGCGTCACCAGAGTTGGAGAGCGAGTATGCTGGGTACAACACTAGGCACTATGCCACGACCAGCCACTGGTAAAGAAACAATTATTGAACTTTTTACAATTGAAAAATTATTGAAATTAATCAGCTTTACATAAATAAACCGGACAAAATCATACTTATTTACACAAAGTATCATTGTAAACGAAATAAAACTTAACAACACTTCGTAAAAAATGTTTTGTGTAAGTGTGTTCCGTTATTCTCTAAATGTAATTAATGAAATACTAGAACCCATGTGACCTCAATAATATCTGAATTTCCCATACTTTGTGAAACATCGAGGTAAACGTATTGGCTTCTGAACACCTACATTGATTGTCAGGACTTTAGCATTGTTGTAATACATTCGGCACTATTTTATTCTTCTGATGGCCTACTGCCGCGCGACCTCTTTCCAAAACATGACTTCTTATGGAAACAACACATTAATCTACGTCTTTTGATAAACATATAAAGCAAAATAGATGCTATTTTCTGTTTTAGCGAAATTCCATGAAGCGCAAAACAACAGACAGCTCCGGAAAATGATTGTTGGATTCTTCCGCTTTGTACGTCGTAATTTATGTAGTCTATTTTATTTCTTCGAAGTTATTTCTCCATACATAGTGCTAATTTACGAAAACGTTAA
The DNA here is from genome assembly GCA_002313205.1 of Laupala kohalensis. Lineage (NCBI taxonomy): Eukaryota > Metazoa > Arthropoda > Insecta > Orthoptera > Trigonidiidae > Laupala > Laupala kohalensis. The sequence goes on from NNCF01129955.1 coordinate 1,370,756, forward strand.
ATTTTCTTGTTGTTTTGTATCTAATATACACATTTAAAAAGAAAGCAAAAATAATCTAGAAAACATTACCACAAGTACAACTATGCATGCTACGCAATTACAAATTTTATATGAATTAATGGGCAGTAGCTAATTTTAAGAACAAAACTTGCCAACGTTCATATATGTTTACAACTCACCGATACACTTTTGAGATAATATTAAATAAGTATAAAGATTGAGATAATATTAAATAAGAATAAATTTAAAAGAACATACCCGCATAACGCCTGTACTTCACGACATTACAAACACCTACGTATGTTGTAAATGATACACTATTTGCTTGATATTTATGTAGGTATAAGGAAAATACGAAGAGATTGCGAAATACCTCTTTTCCATATTTCTCGAAATCTAAATACTTTTGTAACAAGATAGGGCAGGATTATGTATAACCAACTATATTTACAGTTAAATGGGCTTTATAAAAATGAATGTTTGTTTGGATGTTAAAATTCCCTTAAATTATCTTTATGAAACTCGGTGAAATTCTTTGATATGATCGAGACGATATTTTGAAATTTTACTTGTCTCTCGTGAACAAAAATTAACGTTTAATTTTTGTGCTATGCAGCTAATAGTTCATGAATGCGTCGCCATGGTTGGTGGGGACAACTGTCTGTGACTGGTGTGTGTCTATCAAACTACGTGAAATTGTGTGAAGCGCCCGAAAAGAGATCAATAGAAAAACTCGGACTACGTCGGGTTACATAGGCTAATACTTTTCTTCAATTGTTTTACATGATTTATGTCATTTATTATTGACGATTTAGGTGTAAAATCTTTACTCTGTTCCCTTTCGCTTTTAATTATATAATATGATGAAAGTAAAATGAATATCTCAATCAGATTGACTAAACATGATAGAATGAGAATGTCAAATGTTCAGCTAGCCCAATGGTCCGGTACTGGTTCAGTAAATGTATGACAAATTCGGAAGAAAGGTTTCTCTTTTCCAATTTGTGGTACATCCTGGGATTATTAAATCATGAAAGTTCTCCATCGATCCAAGTGTTACAACATGGAAATATTTCGCGGAAAAACTGAAATTTGGGGTATTGGGTTCTGCGTTATAAATCATGCTACGAGCGTAATTTTTTATCGCTCTTAAAATTACTTCCAATGTGTATTTTCTATAAGACTTACAGATATTCGGTAAATTAAAAATTAAGTATTAAAAAAGTGGATTCAAAGTTTTTGGTTTTCCTGCAAGTACCTATAAATTATGAACAAAAGTCTAATTTATGGACAAAGGTCCTTTTTTATTTCTCTCCGTGTTTTAAACAGTGTCATTATACGGATATATAATTGGTTTACATCTTATGGATTAAATTTGAAAAACAAACTACAAATCTGGAATATTAATACAACCACACTTCAGTTCATATCCACTTCAGCATACAAGATGATCTAAACTTGACCAAAGTGCATTGATAATTTACAAAACTACACCAAGGAAGAAAATTAGTATCCAATGCAACAGTCAGCGAATTAAGCACCTTTCTCAAGTTATTTTTTCAGTCACTTTTCAGACACCTCTTTCTTACGCTTCGTGATGTTCACTTGTCCGGTCACGCCATAGGGAGAAGGGTGCAATCTACCTTCTTTCCGGAATTAAGTTACTTTCTCTTTCATCACGCCACGTATAGCACACACCTGACCCCGTACACTATGAAAATATTCCATACTGCATTTTTGTTACAATTATGTCTTCTCCACTTTCCATGTGCCTCACACCTTCTCGTTTGAGCTGCACAATCAAATCTCGCCGTGTACCAACAATCACACGTCAAAAGGACATGATTCCTGTACTTTTCACTTTGCCCGCTTGAGCATATGTCATTGGTTTTGTATTCCATGTAGGTAGCAATCGAAATTGCCATGTCCTATCAGTATCTCTTTGCTAGGATAAATCATACGTATGCAGAAAAACTAGGATTTTTTCTGCATAAGTTAAGTGCTTTGTACATAAATACACATTTCGTCCTTTAATGTTATTTGTCCAACGTATTTGCCAAACCTTAAGATACTTTCTAGTCATCGTCTTTTTGTTCTCGTTTTATTAAGTTGTCATCAATCCTAACTGTACCTGTCCGCCATAGCAAATAGCCGCAATCGTAACTTATATAAGTAAATATCTATTGGTGGAATTCCAATCAATACTTTCACACTCGGGGACGTTCCAGTCCTGTAACATCCACAGGAAGTATACATAATCTTTGTTCTGAATGCAGGTGCCTTTTCACATTTATATTTCTTTCTTTTGATATCCAAACACTTGCTGCTTATTCTAGTATAGGCCGAAGCCCCCCTTTATACAGCATTATAAGTTCCTGCAATGGGAGATTTGTCTTATTGAATCCCATTTGTGAAAGGACGTTGTGAAGCTTTCTCGTTTTTTTTTGTGTCAAGTACTCTGTAATGCTCTGTAAATATGATTAAATTGTTGTAGTAAAGTCTTTTATTTATCGTACTATTTGAACTTTTAACCGTATTTATGACAGTTTCGAAATTAGAGGAAAAAGAACTCCTTGCTATATGAACAAATGTAAATTGCGCAAGTGTCACCGTGGTCGAACAGGAATCTGGTCCTCGCAGATTAACATCGGGCATGCACAATATAACTTGATATTGGGGATCAAAAGATATATTGTTTCATTTTCTGCATGAAAGCTGGTCATGCAGGTTATAGCAGAACAAACTTGTTTTTGTTTTTTTCATATAAGTGCAGTTCCGACTTTTTCTAACAGAACGCTGCCTGTAGCTTGCGTTCAGACTATTATCATCAGAGTGAGAGAGTGCAAACAAATGACACTCGTGGAAATTGTTTCTGTGTCAAAATGCAATAAGTTCCAAAGTAGTTTGTTAGGTAACGCCTGTATTCGGAAAGAACACTTTTGTACTGTGAGAAACTCCTTTCTACATCCGCTGATACAACTGAAGTGTACTTGAAATACCTAAATCAGAGACAGTGTGATCTTCTTTAATGCAGGAAGTATCAAATATTTCACCAGTTAGCTCTTGAGAAATGAGACACAAAATTTTGTATCCAGACTTTTTATCAAGAACATTTTTCACTTTCTTAGATACCCTTCTTCCAACTTCTCCTCCTACACTTTTCAAATCAGATGCAATTTTGTTAATTAGAATTAGAGAACTTTCCAGGCTTGCACCTTTCTCCTGTACACGTGGGATTCCTTGTGTTCAGCAACTGAAATTTGCCTTTCTGAAGGCTAGCTGTCCTTCAATTTCATTGTTTGAAAATAGTGTTTTAACCGTATCATTTGCAGTAGCATCGTCAGGATTAAGTCTTTCGATAACACGCTTCACCATCTGAACATGATCGCAATAATATATTGCTGAATCTATCCAGGTGCCCCATCGGGTGATGACAGGTTCTGGTGGGAGTAGAATATCGGGAGCCATGGATTTGAGCAGTATATGAGAGGGAATCTTGACAAAAATTTTCTTCGTATTTGACACTAGGCAATCCACTTGAGAAAAATGTGCTCTAACTTCCTCTGCCACCCTATTCATAGCCTGTGCTAAGCAAAGTGCACCATTTTCGGGTAAAAATCTTGTATTGAATTTCCTGCTTTCACAATGTGTATGGCGCTGCGTCAGAGACAAAAAGCAAGACGTCATCATTTCTGATAACATCAGGTCACAACAAAAACCATACATTTTTCAAAGAATCTACAAATTGCGGAATTTAACAGTTTCTAATATCTCACTTGTAAGCAAAAACACTTCACCTGGTCCGTCGATCTCCAATATACCAATGATCATGTTAGCCACGTAACGATTTTCTACATCACTCGTTTTCGTCAATGGATATGAAAATCTTTCCAGTACTTTTCCCCGTATCTTGTTAATGGTGTTGTCGTAACATTGTAATGGGTAGATCTTCCGTAGAGTTGATTCGTCTTGGATAGGACGTTCGAAATGTAGTTCCAGAAAACTCTTCAATTTAGCATTGTTCAATATTCAAAATGAGATGTTTGCAGAAACTAAAGCTTCACAAACGTCTCTGTAAAAATCTGACGATTTATTCTCCTTCATGGATACACTTTGTTGCAGTAAACGTTGCATGGATTTCTTCTTACTTGCGAGTTCCACTGCCCGTACAAGCTTATCGCGACCCACATGTTGCCGAACAGAGAATTTTCTTTCGACTGATACCTTTGTTTCGCACATCTTACAAAATAACAATTTACCGTCAGCGGAGAAAACATCTCCAAATTCTGATACAATTTGTCTTAAATGACAAGACTTATATGGGTTTTCTAGGCATGACTGAATGAAACTTCGAACACTGAACTAAACACCAAACTTTCCTCTCAGAAAAACTGTACATAACTAAATCTGTGACAATCAAAATAACGGATCAAACGCTTACCTTTCAACTTGCACATTGTCGAGGGGTCTTTTTTGCTACAACAGACACAGTGAAAATAGGAGAATTGCTTGTTGCGACAACAATATGTACGGTATAGGTAAGAAACCGACTCTCAACACGTACATTGTCTACCTATTGATAAAAAATCCAAATATTTCGTTAATTTAAAAATAATTTTTTTAATAAATTAAAAATATTAGTTAATCAAATTTCTTTCAAAAGAAAACGAAAGAACCTAGAAAAGGGAGTAAAACACCAAAATGACTTAAAAATCACGTAATTATTGAAAAAATGACCCAAAACTTCAAAATCAGAAAATATGGCGAAAAATGACCAATAAAATTAATATTTTTATAACCAGAGATTCATACTCAGGGTTTTAATACTTAAGAGCAATGTATACTGAATAAGGAAAAGAAGATGACTTGTCATCAAAATCCTGGCGCTGGTGATTAGAATAGATATATGTGGACGTTTTACGACATATAATTATATCTCTTTTCCCGAGGATGTGTGAAAACTTTTGACTTATTTCGGCCCAGAGGGGTCGAAAATTAAACATTTTTATGTGATGAGTATTATGGAGGACATTGGTTACGCAAAAGAAGTGCATGGAAACGTGGCTCAATGAAGAGCATGAGTGATTAGATTTATTTCAGAAGAGAAGAGGAGGATATCTGAACTATTCTGGTAATTTTGAAGTTGATTGGAATAATATTGTGGGACATATAATGCATAACGTGTAAAGTACGAGATAACATCCATGAAACATAGGTCATACTAATAAGCTGAAAATACCCGGAATAAATAGGCGAACCCGTTGACGGAAAGTTTTTGAAATTGAATGAATGTTAGCTAGTTAGATGTAGAGCCTACTTCATAAAGACTTACCGATGATAATAGATGCAAATGCTTACTAATACTAATAAAATCGTCGTAGATGTATTTTCCAAGAATGTGCCTATGTGTTGTTTAATAGGCGCCACAGATACCCCATGTAGTTATTTGACGCCTACTATATGTAGAATGTAAAACGGGTTATACCTAGTGTATAGAGTGTTTCATAAAGTTAAGTAGTTTACTATAGGTGTCCGAAATCAGCGCTGCCTACAAAAACATGTGGTACTACTTGCGTGGTAAATGCAAAATTGCCCCTAGGGTCTGACTGCTCCCGTTTGTTGCTATGTAAATTGAAGGGTGTGTGTAAGGGTATTACTTACACCTCCAAACTGAAGTTGGCTCGAATAGCATATGCCATTTGGATTAACATGTGAAGGAGAAACGTGGGGTGACGGATCTATGGCAGAATATTGTACATATGAAAATGTGTTATGATGAACTACAAGAACGAGAAAAAGTGACGGGAAATTTGGCTTTAGTGTGCGTAAGGGAAAGAGTTTAATATTTGATGGAGAAGAGATTGGAATGAAAGATAAGACAAGGAAAAATAAAATTACCAAGACATTTTTGCTATGCTGGCAAATTCGTTGAGATAAAGCAACAGTGGGTAAAGACTTGTATAATTTTATACCAGACGTAACATTTGTGGATAAGTATAGACCTAACCTTAATACCACCATGATGGATGTGATGATGGGACATGGACCACATAATAGTTATTTACATATGATGGGACTAACTGAAGAAGACGACTGCTTGTATGGAAATGGAAAGGAAGATGTAAAATATTAATTACGAATGCAAATTCCATAATAAGGGACGTGAACGGATTATGACTACTAAAGCGGGCATAAGTTTATTCTCCGAGTAATTGTTGTCTCATTACCCTGCAGTGTCCACATTTCTCCCTTTGCTTCTCTCGTGAACAACTATTATGGCCGTATCCCCGACATAGATAGATCCGAAGGGACTCCACAAATTCTTTTACTTTGTGTGACTAGTTTCCAGTTTTTCAATTGTTTGGTTATCAACTTACGGGAGTTATGCGCGACTGTTTCTATTACCCAGTGCTCTATAGCCAGTTATTTCATTCTTATCCTCTTGATCTTTCGTTATTCACCACCTCCCTCACTTAGATTGTCTTAGTTTTTCGCGTTTATAACCTCCTCTTCTTTAGTTTCCCTAGTCTTACTAGCAAGGACAGTAGTTTTTTCTGTTTCCCTTTAGTTATGTCACTTTCATTTATAGTACTTACTCCATTTTCTCTTCCAAAATTAATGCATTTAATCCTGTTCTTGTCTCACTCTTCGTGTGCACGTGCATCTCGTTGTTTTCTTTCAATATCTTCTTAAAAAGCACGACAACGATTTATCTCATCGTTTTGGCTTCCTCTACAATAGCTTTCCACCATTTCCTATCTTGCACTTTCACTGTTCAATTTTTAATATTCAATTTCTTTAAATCTTCTAAGACATCACCTTTCCATCTGGTTTTGGGTCTTCCTCTTTTTTTATGTTAGCGGTTTCCATTTATATATCTTTCTCATTGTTCTATCCTCTTTCATTCTGCATACATGGCCCAGCCAGCTCAGTCTGGATGCTTTTATCTGATTTATGATGTTCTAGTGTTTAATTATTGTATTATTAGCTTTATTATTGTATCTAGGTTCGTTCTTAGTCTCCAAATACCATCTTCCACATTTATGAATCCATATATCCTTCTTAGAATCTTTCTTTCAAAAACCATTAGTTTTTGAATATCTGCTTGTTTAAGAGTCCACGTTTCTGCAGCATATGTAACTATTGGCCTTATTGTGGCTTGATACAGATGTAGTTTAGCAGATTTCGAAAGTAATTTGCTCTTATATAATGCCGGAGCCGGTGTTCCATTTCTACTAATTTTAACTGTATAGTCTCTTCCACCCCTTGCTAGGTCATATCCAGTATGATTAAAAATATCCGTTGGTAAGTCCATCTATCTCCCTTCAGTTCCAAGTTATACCACTTTTTCCCAAAATACATTGTTTCTCTTGCATTTTTCCCCCATGTCCGTAGAACCCGTTTTGCCGGATTTGATTGTAACACGGTAAGTCGTCTTCCGTTAGATCACTTTAAGTGTTCCCTAACCCTTGACTAAGTAGCACATGCCGATTTAATCTAGGGCCCGTAATGCGCTTTAACGGGAAATCACTGACCACTATAGACCTCTGCATGAAATTAACTCTTTTGCGGTAGTTACTTATGCACTTTATGCAGGTCGCTAGTATCGGTAGCTACCTATAGTAGGTTTTCTATACATATTACGTTTTATTCGTGTTACGTTATAAGGGAACTATGGATACTCTGAGATGCCATTCGCGACAAAACAAGAAATTAATGTTTTTTTATAATTATGAAGCCACTGCACGATTACCAAGGGAAATTTGACTAAAAGCAGCTGTTAAATATTCATTGAAGAATTTTATATTGAATTTCAAATCATAACTCCTCAGTGTTTCATCACAAACAGGATATAGATGTGAACAGAGGTCTTTTTTTGTGGGGGTTTAGGGCTCGTCAACAGCAAGGTCATTAGAGCCCTAACAGTGATCAATATTTCAGAAATTCTTGCTTATATCTCCGTATTGTCTTGAGATAATTTCTCCCAATTTCAAAAGCACCGTCCTTTATTCTTTTTTGTGGGACTTTACGGTTCATGTCGACATCAAAGGTCATTGGAGCCCGAAAAATTTATAGATGTAGGGAAAAAGCAGTTACGCACTAGGGAGAGCCAACATGACTCTCCCCGCGTGTGGGACTCGCCGATTGATTCAACCCTACCCACTAAAAACCCTCCTGATCTACAACACATTAAAACATATCTCACAACATTTATCAAAACATCAAATGGAGGGGGAAAGGGCAAAAAATGACGGGGGCACATAACATGAGGGGGGGACAAAAAATCAGGGGTAGAACAAAAATGAGAGGGATGAGGAAAATGAAAGATACTCTAGCCGTAATAGCGTCGGGATCGAAAAGAACAAGAGGTGACCAGGGAAGGTCAGGAAAGAAAAAGGAAGGAGTCTAGCTAAGTGGAAGTAATGTCAGACTTAGCTCGGAGCCCCATGTTCGCCAAACACGTACTAACTAGATGTAAGTCCTCTGGGGGGTACCGTCCTTTAAGATCTTGTTAATCTTCCACTACCTGAAATAGCCTGAAACGGTCATACTTACGCGCACGAGTATCCTCATTACCACGTAACCATCCATGCACCATCCAAATTACGCAAATGTATATTATTCCTTTCGCTCCCTTCAGACCGATTTGTACAAAATTTGCTGGTTACGACCAGCAATGCTTTACGGTACAAAATTTGCTGGTTACGACCAGCTAAGAAAACGCATATACTTTCACCATCAACGATCGACCGACAACGGAAAAAATGTCGCTCGGGTATTAATACGTGGCATATAAAACGACTAGCCAACCCTGCCCGGGTTCGCATGGGATCTTTTGTTGTTGTAGTTCGGTTAAAATTTCGTTCTAATTTAGTGTCGATTAAAAATCCACAACTACAGTTCATTTAAAAACGTGAAGATATCTGAAATAGTTCGTGATATTTATTAATAATTCAAAAAACCACATTCCAGACTTATTCTTCTCACTAAAAGCGGAATTTCAAATAGTGCTTTCTTAGTGAGTTTCTATAATTGAATTTTTTCTCTGCTTTAATGAAAGTGTCAGACATACAGGGCAGCGAATCCAATATTTGCATTACATTCCACACATTTTATTCGAAATCCGAAATATCGAAAACTTCAGATAGCAGTCTTTAGATATTTAATTTAACTATCATTACGTACAGAAAATAAATTGACATCTCAATTAGTTCGTGAAATATTGCAAAAGTAGTATGCCATTTCGTTATCGCTAATAAACTTCCAAAAACCTGTGTATTCCGTAATACGAATGAAATATCAAATAATCTAAATCCCCCTTTCCAGACATAATACTTAATAACGTTTATATATGTCGAGATACGACGGTCCTCTTAATCGTAACGACATGTGGGAATAGGCTGCAAGATAATCTGTTCCACTTAGAGACGTATGGAAGGGGAGAAGTTGTTAATGAAATAAGGGTACAACCCCAGTCATGGCAAATTGGTTTATTGCAGTTCATAACTTACACTGAGACTATAGAGTGACCGAGTGTGGTTCAATGGAGTTGAGCTCTTTTTTGGAGTGACTCGACTTCGGTCATGTCGGTTAAGGTAGCGTTGTTCAGAGTGGATGTGCGACGGGGCAGCTAATAAGAGTAGAGGCACGAATATGAAGGTATTTTTTAAGCAATCCTTTATAATACACGTGCAACTCCCCATCAAACATCCTAGCTTCTATTTCTAATAGACATGGATAAAAAATAATGAAAGTGTTAGTAATTTAGGACAACGCACCAAATATTTTGCACGCTCTTCCCCCAAGAATGCGAAATATCTCCAACTCCAGAAATTGCTTTTTGGATACTTAATTGACCATCACTTTTACACAAAAAAATTAAGTCAATTATCCTCTTAGTTCATAGGACATACAATATTGTGCCGTTAATGCAAAAATAAAATATAAAACCATTACTGCATCTTCACACCCGTTAAAAATGAAATTCTGGAAAATCCAAAGAGTTGCATGAATTAGTAATACGTATGTGTTTAAAAGTTTTTAACACTTATTTGTGAAAAAATATGGTGTATAAAAATCAGTTTTGGAGAGTCATTTTCGTTATTTATAGCTATAAAATATATTTTCTTTTAATATAATACCTTTTCAACTTTGGATGGCATCGTCTCCACATGAAATTGGAAAAATATAAATTTAGGATCATCATGGTGTACATATTTTTACATTTAATTTTCAACCTTTACCTGAGTGCACGTGCATCATATGTTTTTCCTGACTTGAAGCATTCAAACTTCTTTCGGGAGACTGTATCGTACGCCATACAAATCGCTTTACTTCAGCCAATTTTCTGTTTATTTCTTCGAGCTGCCAAAGCTAGATAGTAGTGATCATTCAAAATTTTGGGACTGTCGGTATCCAGAGGAGTGAAGGTATATTGTTAATTGGTTCCTATTTTACAAATCTAGGGTGACTTATATTTATATAGATCGTTAATTAGTTTGTAGGTGACTTAAGCACCGCTTAGCCATGATACAATGAACTAGTCATTGTGCCATGTTGCCCGTCACTAGCCACGAGGCGGCGGGTGTATTCCACTATCTAGCTTGCTTCGTCGAAGGGAATGTTTGAAATTAGCTCAAATTTATGCATTGACTGACGTTAGTTTTAAAAGTTTAGAGTAGTAGAAGAAGTTATTGGTGTATATATGAAATATTGAAAAATTATAGATAATTAGCTAAAGTAGTTATTTAGTTAGATAAAGTGAGAATATATATACTATAAAGGACAAAGATAAGATAAGTAAGATAATAATAAAAATAATATAAATAAATAGATAGTAAAGTAAAGGAAAATAAGATAAAATACAATAGAGTAGGAACTTAAAAATTAAATTTTAGAATACAGTAATAAATAAATTACAAGAGACGAAGTTTAATTTAAATTATAATTGTAATGACATATGGGCCATTACAATTATAAAGAAGTATTGGCCAAATTTAAAGGGAGAGTAATTAAAGCAAAAATAACATACAAGTTAAATTATATGAACAATAAATAGAAATATAAACAAACTAATAAAACAAAACAAAAATAGTTCACAAAATAGTAAAAAACAAAGGAAAATTAAGCTAAAGAAGGAGATATGTCAGAGAAAATTTTAATCTAAAAATTATTCATCATTTTCAAAAAACAACCTTCTTTCAAATACTTTATAACAAAAATTATTAAAGATATTTATTCCATAGTTTAATTACCGAAACTTGGGGAGAGAATAACCGCTTACGTTTACTTGTTTCTCAACTTCATATCTTAAACCTAAATACCCTGGGCATTTCAGAAGTGCATGGAGAGAAGTCTCTTCTTCTTCTCCACATCGGGGACACTCAGTAAAAGTAACCAAATTAAAGCTGAATAAATTTTTGTTAAGCCTATGGCCGGTAATACACCATATGGTATATTTATGTAATACAGTTAATCTTCTATGGAGCACTTTAGGGAGAAAGTTTCTTGTTATTTAAGTTTCCATTGTGTCCCATACGCTCTGCCATTTTCTGCTGTATTTGCTGTAAATTACCGTTCTAAACTTTTCCCCTAATGTTCCGGGTTCTACTATGGTACCTTCTAAATTTACGTTTTACCCTCTTCGATAGTTCCTGCAATCACTCAAGAATTTACCCTCCAAATTCAGGGCTAATATTCCTGTTATAACATTCATAGAAGCGGGGATTGTTGTTCTATAGGTTTTTGTTAAGAACAGCATCGGTACCCGCTGGGATTTATTTAGAGCTCTAATTATATGTGAGTGGTATATTCTGTGGACCCAGATCGATACATTATAAAAGATGATAGGAAGAAAAGCCGCTTTATAGATTACTATTAAAGAATCTATTTTGAAGTATTTATTGACCACTGCAATTCTATTCAATTTCCCAAAACGTTTGGTAGATCTATCTGTTTGATGTTGTATATGTTCCAGAAAGGATAATTTATTATCCGGGATTATCCCTGGATATCTTATTTTTTTGCACACCAAATTTGTTTTATTTTGTATTTTGATTACAGGGTTTCTTGAGAGATTTCCTTAAAAAACTACTGCTTTCGTTTTAGTTGGCAAAATTTATAATTGAGATTCATTGATCCATGTGTTTAATATTTCTCCAATAAAGCTTGCGGTCTCTTCAATATCCTTCTTGGAACTGTGGCCGGAGTCAGTATGAACTTCTCAGTCCGGGACAAACCGCGTCTTAGTAAATACAACTACCAACGTTTCGATCACCATGCTGTGACCTTCTTCTGACCAATGTCAGAGACGTACAGACCCAAGTCGCTGTCGTACTCTGAGAGGTCGAACGAGTCACGCGTCGGGTTTTCGGTTCGGTTGGGGGGCATCCTGATTGGCCGAGCGTGGCGGACGATCAGCGCGTGCCGGAGCGGGACCGGGTGGGGCGGGTGTGAGGTTACTCTGCGCTTGGCGCCCGAGCGCAGTGGAATGCTCAGGGGCAGTTAGTGTCCGACTTCAGGCGCAGCTCAGGATCAAGCCATAATTAACATTAACATTTTTATGTCCACGAGTGATCATTCTAGCAGTGATCACGGCGACTCTCCTGGGGAGGAGACCACAGCAGGGTCTAACTTTAAAGTCGCCCACAGGAAAAAATCCAAACATCGAAGAAAGAACAGATAAACTCCAGACCATGGAACCTCTTTCCTGGAATCTGAATGGCATTCATGTCCGTTCAGAGGACCTAAAGTTCTTCCTGTCTCGTCGTTCTCCTCAAATCGTATGTCTACAAGAAACACATCTGTTACCAAAACACTCTTTTTACACTCTTGCCTATATCTGTTATAGGGCGGACTTAGAAGACGGCCTACG
>NNCF01129955.1:1383670-1440102 GCA_002313205.1 Laupala kohalensis
GTATGTATGAGGGTGAGCCTACCATCCCTTACATTTACGGTTTGTAATATATCTATATTCCCCCTGGGCAATCATTCACGAAAAAAGATCTTTGCGGTCTGATGGACCAGTTGCCTTCCCCATTTCTTATCGTCGGGGATTTCAATGTCCATAATTCAATGTAGGGTTCTTCACATAACTGCCCAAAGGGTGATATGAAAAACTGTTAATATGTGAGATATAGCGCTTCTTAACACAAACCACTCCACCCACTTCTGTACAGCTTCCCGACCGTTCTCGGTGCCGGATTTAATCATCTGCAGGTCTTCCCTTTCCCCTCTCTTAGACTAAACAGTTCTTGACGAACTGTATAGAAGTGACCGAATATTATACATTTCAACGTCCTTTGCCCCACGGTTTCACGCCCCTCTCAGTGGATTTTGAAAAAAGCAGACTTGGATGTGTTTAAACACAACATCAATCTTTGCGATGAGCTTTTCGCCAATGTGGGTGCTATAGCAACCCATTTCATCAACGCGGTTTTAAAAGCCGCCGATGTTGCCATCCCTAAATCATCACGTAATCCAATGCATTACCCTGTTCCTTGGTGGAATTCGCATTGCGCAAAGGCGATCAGCGCTAGAAAGAAAGCTTTAGCGCGACTTAATAAGTATCCCACTGTAGATAATCTCATTGAGTTTAAAAAGTGCAGAGCCAGAGCAAAACGAACTCTACGAGAAAATAAGTCGTCCTTCTGGAAGGCTTACATTTCATCTCTTACAAGCCACACTCCATAATTACTCGTATGGTAGAAAGTTCGGAAGATTCACGGTACATGGTCCTCATTTTGCATCCCTGGTCTTAATGTAAATGGACAGTTTGAAATTTCACCCTATGTCATCGCTGAGGAACTTGCATCGCACTACGAAAGTGTTTCTAACTCCTGCGTTTCTTCTCCAATATATCTTCAACAGAAAGCTCGCGCGAAAAAGTATTGCTTGGATTTCTCCAGTTGCAGACGCGCGGAATATAACATTCCTTTCTCTATGACGGAGCTGACCTCTGCCCTTGCGTCTTCAAAAGATACAGCTCCTGGTCCTGGTCAAATACATAACGCGATGCAAAAGATCCTCCAGAGATAAGCATAAAATTCCTTCTGAAGTAATATAACTGTATTTGGAATGAGCATACCGTCCATGCTCAAAGGCGTGAGGTCATAATTATTCCACTTCCGAAGAAGGGAAAAGATGGTTCTAATCCCTCGCAATTTCGACCGAGTTCTCTTACAAGCTGCGTTTGCAGATTGTTAGAAAGAATGATCAATCGTCGCCTTGTTTGGTCTCTGGAATCGCGAAACCTTCTGACCAATATTCAATGTGGTTTCAGAAAACATCGGTCAACGCTACCTCATCAGTGTTTGTATTAATGGAATACCTCGTGGCCATCTTTTTTTACTTGGGCAAAGCTTATGACACAACTTGGAGGTACGGAATCCTACGCACATTGCACTAGTGGGGATTTCGAGTCTGTCTTTGTCTGTTCCTGGAGAGCTTCCTATCTCAACGCTCTTTCCGCGATCGCCTCGGTACTTATTTATCATCGAATCATCCTTTGGAAAACAGTGTTCCACAGGGGTCACTCTCTTTGCCATAGCCATAAATAGCATTGCGTCAGTAGTTCGAGAACCGGTACATGCGTTTCTCTTCGTTGACGACTTCGCCATCTGTTGTCCGTCTAGCAGCATCTCTGTCATCGAGAGGCACCTGTAATTGGTTTTAAACAGTTTACACGAGTGGAGCATATCAGCCGGCTTTAGTTTTTCTGTATCCAAGTCATACTGTATGCACTTCTGTAGGATGTACCATCTCCGTAATGATCCAGATTCTTAGGGGCCAACGTATTTCTTTCGTTTACTCCGCAAAATTTCTGGCTCTCACATTCAACCGCTAACTAAATTGGCGCAATAACATCCGAAAACTACAAACCCGTTGTAACACATCCCTTAACCTCCTTCGCTGCTTAAGCACATCATCATGGGGCACAGACCGCACTTGTCTTCTTCGTCTGTATAGAAGTCTCGTTCGGTCAGTATTAGATTATACCAGTATTGTATACGCCCTTGCATCACCGTCGACACTCAGGACCCTTAAGAGTATCCATCATGCAGGAGTCCGCATTGCAACTGGTGCTTTCCGCACTAGTCGAATAGAATGCTTACCAGTAGACGCTGGCGAACCATCTCCTAACAAGAGACGGGATATTCTACTTGGATCTTACGGAGTGAAAATGATGGGGATATCAAATCACCCCACTCGGCAACATCTACATTCTCCAAAATGTATTTCATCTCACGCTGCAAGACCTGCCTTACTCCGCCCAGCGGGTGTCCGTTTCAAACAACTGCTGAAGGGAAAGTCAATACACTACCTCCTCCAGTGAAATACCCACATTCTTCACACCACCTGGGTCCTTCATGCAACCAACCATCGACTTTCAGCTGTCTAACCTTTCAAAGCAAGACACTCCTGCTGCTGTGTACTAACACTTCTTCGGAGAACTAAAAAACCTCTATTTGGATCATATGTTTATCTACACTGATGGCTCAGCAATAAATAATTCCGTTAGTGCTGCTTTCCACTGCCATAGTGCCACCCGTTATTTCCACCTTCATTCCTTATGCAGCGTGTACACTGCGGAGAAATATACAATCCTTGAGATGCTGAAGTTCATTCAGCTATCTTTAATACGGCGTGTGGTTCTCTGCAATGACTCTATTAGTGCTCTCTGGTCAGTGTCTTCACTGTACACTTCTGACACCCTTACGCTGACAATTCATAATCTAATAAGCCATCTAGTATTTCATAATTTTGAAATAGTCCTTTGTTGGGTTCCTGGGCACGTGGTTATTATGGGTAATCAAAAAGCTGATGAGGCAGCGAAGGTGAAAAAACACAGGGCATTCCTTGACCTTTCACCTGTTCCTCCGTCAGATTCAAAGGTTGCCATAAGATCGTCTCTTCTTGGGACATAGCAAGACGAATGGCAAACTCGCACGTTTAAGCTGAAGAAGGTAAAAGACTCCGTTAAGTCATGGGTGTCTTCATCCCGTGCGAACAGACGTTAAGAAGTAATCCTTACACGTCTTCGTGTTTGCCATTGCTGTCTTACTCATGGTCATCTCTTACGCGGTGAACCTCCCCCATCTGTGAAACTTGCAACACAACACTTACCGTAGAACACTTTCCTCTGCAGTGTGTCAAATATAGTACAGCCATCGGCGACACAATCTACCCAATAATTTTAACGTTATACTGGGACAAAATTAAGCGAATTTGATACGTATTTTGAGATTCCTTCAGAAAAGTGCCCCCTGGAACAATATCTGATCTTTTTTCGTGTGTTATAACTCAAATCCACACACGAAACGGGGATCCTCCCACAAGTTCTCGGGAGGGTTTGGATTTAAATGTTTTCCCCTTTACTTCGAATTGACATTTTTCTCTCTCGAAATAAATTCCCCCCCCCCCTGTTTTCGGTTTAAATTTAATTTTTTATATTGTATTTGGTTATACTGTGATTCGGGGGGGGGGGCTTTTTGGCGAGTATAGTTGAGTCATTCGGTGAGTCCCGCACGCGGGGAGGGACATGTGGGCTCTCTTTAGTGCGTAACTGCTTTTTCCCTACCTGTACAAAGATTCTCTCCCTAAATTAACTTTTTTCTTGTTTTCGGTTTTTATAATTTTTTTAGATTCTTCTGTTTTTTCTTCATTTTCTAAAAATGTTTTGATTTATTGGATTTCAGGAGGGTTTTTAGTGGGTATGGTTGAGTCAATCAGCGAGTCCCACACGCGGGGAGTGTCATGTTGGCTCTCCTTAATGCGTAACTGCATTTTCTCTACTTGTACAAAATTTTAGGACCCTAATGACCTTGATGTCGGCGTCCCAAAAAAGCCCCACGAAAAATTAAGGTTGTTCGTTGTTCTGGCAATGTCTATGACTTATTTGATTCGTCTGGGCCATCAACGATCCTCCTTAGTAATAATGCGGGTACCGTCAAAATTAAAGTAAGGTTCTGCTTTGATCGCATGCTGGGCCACGGTTAATTTTGTTGTCCTACCGTACTTAAAATGTTGAATGTGTTCCCTCATTCTCTCTTTCACAGTTCGTCCTGTTTCCCCTTCATGTTCACGACCGCAACTACAAGATATGGAATAAATACCAGCCGACGCAAGAGGGGGTAACTTGTCTTTAACTTTGACAAGTGATTTACCCAACTTTTCCGGTGCGCTATAGACAGGTCATATGTCATGTTTCTTTAGAATTTTACCAACCTTGTCAGTTATTCCTTCAACATAAGGGAGTAAGGCGGTTTTGGAGAACTCACGGTTTTCTACATCCCTCGTACAAACATTATGGGTAGGTTTGAGGTCATTATTTATGGCTTTGTTTTAGATATTTTTGCGGAAAGTATCACGCAAAAGTCTCAATTCCTGGTCTAAGCTCTCTTTATCACACACTTTCCTTGCTCGGGTGGCTAATGTTTTTAACAAACAACGTATGATTGTTGGATGATGGCGTGATTCAGCATTCAAGTAATGGTTGGTGTGAGTTGGCTTGCTATTCACGCTATGTGCAAGAGACCCATCATCCTTCCGTTTCACAAGCACATCTAAGAACGGCAACTGTTCTTCTGATTTAATCTCCATCGTAAACTTGATGTTAGTATGTGCTTGGTTGATGTACTCTAAGAATCTGTCGAGGTTTTCACGTTCGTGTTGCCAGATGACGAAAGTGTCATCCCCGTATCGGAACCAGGCTCTAGGTTTCAATAAAGGATTCACAATAACCTCATTTTCGAACGTTCTTATGAAGACTTTAGCAATTACAGGAAAAAGGGAGAACCCATAGCAGATCCTTATATTTGGGAGTCAAATGAACCGTCAAACAGAAAAAAGTGGAGTTAAGGCAAAATTCAGTTAGTTTGGCCTACTCCGACTGTAAGCCTCGCTGTCTGAGCTGTTGTTCTATGACGTTCAGTGTTTCACGGATCAGAACCTTCGTGAAGAGTGAAATAACATCGATAATCACCATGAATTCACTGTTACTTAGAGTTATCACACTCAGAACATCTGCAAAGTGCTCAGAATTTTTTATGGTTGACGAGATGGTGTCAGTTAGTGGTAATAGTTGTTTCGCTAGAAAACGGGCGAGAGGTTGAGTTGGTGTGTTGATGGCACCCACTATAGATCTCAAGGGGACACCAGATTTGTGCACCATGTGGAGACCGTATAGTCTAGGCATGGTTTTAATAATAGTTTAACCTCATCAGGTATGGAAGAAGCATTACTGATGAGTGCATTGACCTCAGTCCTCATCTTCCTTAACGGGTTTGTACTTACCGGAGAGTACGTCCCGTCACTCAGGAGTTGTTTCACCTTACTGATGTACGCACATCGTTTCATAAAAACAGTGGCGTTACATATATCCGCTGGCATGATAACTAAATTATCTCGTTCCCTAGGAGATCGTAACGCACTTCTTTCCTCTTTACTGATATTACTTTCCGGTGGTTCAGCTCGAGATACTTCCCTGGAAGATTCTCTTCTGTTTTCCTTCGCGATGTTAGGAGAGATACCCACCTATGCACTTTCAATACCTGAATTATCGCCAACGGGTGTTCGTTTTGGCCTAGTGGCGAAGTTTAATCCTTTTTCGAGCAAGGACAAGGTTCCTTCCTCAAGAGTTTCACCTGAAATATTAACAACATTGTTCACAGGTTGTAAAGTATTACATTTGTTCTGTTTCTTGGATAATATCTCAAATTTATTAATTTGCTGAGATCTAATTTTCTCAGCGGACCACATGGCATAACTAGCGGATACAGAATCCATATTAGCCCAATCAACATGACTGAGCGATGATGCTGCATTATATAAATGTTAATGGTATAAAAATTAAAGTCATGTGTTGCTTCGATCGCATGCAGGACAATTGAGACGTTTGCGTGATACGTTCCGCAATAATAGCTACAACAAAGCCATAAACAATGCCCTTAAACCTATCCATAATGTTTGTACGGAGGATGTAGAAAACCGTGAGTTCTCCAAAACCGCCTTACTCCCTTATGTTGAAGGAATAACTGATAAGGTTGGTAAAATTCTAAAGAAACATGACATACGACCTGTCTACAGCGCACCGGAAAATTTGGGTAAATCACTTGTCAAAGTTAAAGACAAGTTACCCCCTCTTGCGTCGGCTGGTATTTATTCCATACCTTGTAGTTGCGGTCGTGAACATGAAGGGGAAACAGGACGAACTATGGATTAGAGAATGAGGGAACACATTCGACAAATTAATTACGGTAGGACAACCAAATTAACCGTGGCCCTGCATGCGATCAAAGCAGAACCTTACTTTAATTTTGACGGTACCCGCATTATTATTAAGTAGGATCGTTGGTGGCCCAGACGAATCAAAGAAGTCATAGAGATTTTGAGAACACCGAACAATTAAGATTGATGTTGAACATGGCTTGATCTTGAACTGTGCCTGGAGTCGGACACTATCTCCCCCTGAGCGTTCCCCCGAGCTTGGGCGCCAAGCGCAGTGACCCCACATTCGCCCCGCTCCGACCCGCGCTGATTGTCCGCCGCGCTCGGTGAATCAGGATGATGCCCTCCAACCAAACCGAATATCCGACGCGTGATTTGTTCGACCTCGCAGTGTACGACAGCGACTTCGGTCTGTACGACTCTGACATTAGCCTGAAGGAGGTCACAGCATGATGGCCGAAAGGTTTGTAATTGTATCTACTAAGACGCGGTTTGTCCCGGGCAGACACGTTCATGTAGAGGATGTTATTGGTAATGTAGCTAGTTTTTAGCAAAGAGCAATGCAGAATCTGATGATCAAATGAAGTTTCGTCGTTAATTTATCTGCGTGCAAAACAAGGATTAGGCTGGAAAAATGACAGACTTTGGAAGTTGTGGGTGTTATTGAAATTGGTTAGGTACGCATGCTTGGAGATTTCCAGACTCAAACATGTGTTTCCATTGTGGAGCAAATCATTCTATTTCCTGTGCGACGTATTGATGAGACAACACGAGAAAGGCAAGTCTCTTCCTGTGTGCCTAAAAGTTTTTGAGGTGGCTGATCCAAACGGTATACTTTTAAATTTTCTTATGTATGAAGGCGAGGGAAAAGAAATATGAGCGGAAAAAGACTCTTGTTTCTGATAAGATGGATACTGGTAGCAGAGTTGTATTGAAACTCATCAAATTCATGTATTTACATAGATAAATATTTTACATATGTTCCTATTGTTGAGTCTCTTCTGGAGAATCGTGGCATTCTGGGTAGTAGCATAAATGTCAAGCAAATTTCCAGGAAGGTTGAACTAAAAAAAACAGTTAAAAGAGAAGGCAGAGGATCCTACTATCATGCTGTAAGAATGAGCGAAAAAATTGCTGTTCTAAAATTAGTTGCCGACAGGCTAACTTTAATGGTATCGACTGAGAATGTTGTTGCACCTATTGAAGAGAGTCGCCAACGGTGTAAAGCAGTCATAAAGTACGTGAATATACTACAAACACATCTTGTCTAAAAGTACAAGGAAAACATGGGGGGATCAATGTGAATCGATTCTAAATAAGCGTGAGTTAAAAAATCGCGTCTAGAGTAGGACAGTTAGGAAAATCTTTTTGCTCCTGATTTTTCTCTTTCTGCTTAATAGCTCCAGTACCGCCAAGATATCAGAATATTTGGGCAAAGAAAGGCATTTAATCGAACTTTGATTTTAATTTCTATGTGATTGAAAAACTGGAGGAGAAAAATGATGAAATTGATTACAAATCTTCAGATGATGAAAATGAGAAAGATATCACTGTCTCTGGAATGCAGAAACGACGTATTCCCACCTTAATGCCAGGGAAAGAGAAGGGGAAAAGATTAAATCTACCAGAATTTACGGACACCCAAGAAGAATAGATCTCGATGTACAAATCAGGAGTGCAAAGGACGCATGTATGCAATGTTCTTACAGTCAAGTGTTCTTGATCCTCACCTCTTCTCGAAATTGTCTCTATAATTTTCATATGAAATATATTAGCACTTATACAATTCCAATCTAGTTAAAAAATACAGACTAATGAACAATTTTAATTTAACTTTGTATTACAAAAATAAACTTCAGATTTCACTCACTGCTGGCTCTTAATTAGTTCATAATTTAGTGCACTTCAATAATAACATAAAACCTCAGCAGAGTTCAAATGGTTCCTGTCTTTCAAGTCTTCGAGTTTCTCCAAAAATGTCCAGGAACTGAATTGCTTCTATATTTACAATTTGATACAGTGTGTTTCAAGATTCGTGTGTTTACGCAAATTTTTTAATGACATCCCTTGCTTGCTTCCGGAGAGTAAATTAATTTTTTTTCCTCCACGTGGTCATACGCAGTTTGTACTGTTTTTTGACAATAAAAATTTATAAAAAAATTTACATCATTCACTGACTGTATTTGTTAGTCCCTATGGAGATCTTGATTTCTTACATACCAGGGCGCGTTGACAATGCTCCTTAGAACTCTATTTTAAAATGTTTGTACTATGTCTCTATTACTTTGATTGGCACATCACCATAGTTGAATCCCATATGTCCATATCGGCATTAACACTTGTGTATACATTAATAACTTGTTGTAAACAAACAAATATTATTCCCTTCCTATCAAGCAGTACATTTTGTGATACCTAATACCTAGCTCTTCTTTTTTCTTCTTAACGTGAGCTTTCCATCTTATTCTTGCATCCAATGTCATTCCAAGATATTTAGCTTTATTTGCATAAGGTAATACCTTGTTATTTATGTTCACTGGGATGTACTGAATATGCCTGTTTGTGAAATTGACATACACTGATGTATTTTCATTGTTTAATTTTCCATCTCTTTGTCCAGTTTTGTATTTGAGTTATTGATTACTGCTACTGTTTCGTTGTTTCTAAATTCGTTCTTCCAACTGTTATTAAAGCTGTATCATCAGAAAAGATCGCAAGAGTGTATTTTTCAGATATTGGACAATCATTAGTGTATATGAGATATAACAGTAGACCCAGTACGCTTCCTTGTGATACACCTGCTTTGATCTCCTCCAGCTCTGAATAAGCACCATGTTTTATTCTAAAATATAATTCTGTTAAATATAATTTCAATACGTTAAAACAAAATCAATCCAAATAAAGCTTCACGGTTTGATGTGATAACTGGTAGAGTCCTGAGTCAATTGCAGAGGAAAGTAATTTTGAAGCTTATACATCTAATAAATGCTTCTTTAAGATTAAAGTATGTACCACAATTTTGAAAAATATCAGAAACAATTATGATATTAAAATCAGATAAAACACCACACGAGACCTTATCAAACAGTTTCGTTGCTGTCTGTGCTATCGAAACTCCTTGAGAAGTTGTTGCTTAAAGACTAATACCTATTGTAGATAAATATAAATTGATACCGATCACCAATTTGGGTTTCGAGGCCAAAATTCAACAATAAATCAGATCCATAGAATAATAAACATTATTGAAAGAGCACTAAAAGAGAAAAATATTTGTTCCGTAGTTTTTTGTAGACGACGCCCAAGCTTTTTGATACAGTTGGCACGAGGTGTTAATCAATAAAATTAGTATTATGTTTCCAAAATCATATGTAAAATATTTCATATGAAATAGAAGTATTCTTTACTGACTTTTGTAGTATTATGCATTTTTAGAAAAAAATATGAATAAATGTTTTTTTTAGTTAGTATAGTTCGTTAGTATTTTTTCATATGTTCTCATTATTTTTTACGATAAATTCATAACTATTTGTGTTTGTGTGATAGATTGAAAAAATTGTACAAATATTAATAATCCTTCGGGTAAAGAAACTTTTCTATTTAAAGGACCGAAAATATATTAGAAGCCTTTTACGTTTTTCACGTGCTGCGTCCTGACACATCGTATAACTACATTGTATACATCGTCCTGATGTATCGTATATATCGAACATACTACAAAACAAATTTCAATGAAAATTAAATTTCTTCACTTACAAATCCTAGGTAAAGAATGTATAAAGATTACAAAAATAATTTTTCCAGAGAAACAAGCTTTGCCTTTGGTAAGATATTTGTATTTATAACAGTGATAAAAGATTGAATGTAAACTTTTGACTTTCTCTCTTGAGTAGCTATGTAAGTTAACGTATTAGAACATACACATACTTGCATGCAGCACGTCATCTCTATGATAACTTCTGGTAAATATATCACATTCGTAGATTACGCATAATTTGTATGGTGTTTACATTGTTTATTATGTTTGTTATGTTTATTCTTATGACTGGTATTCCTATTAAACATCTGTCACATTCATAGCATTAACATTATTGTAAACTCGGAAACCGGAAATGTATAATCTTCTAAAGCATAGATCACCCACAGTTATAAATGAAATGTGAAAAGAATACAATGTTGTGGTATTATTCGTAATCTCTCCACATTTTTCGTCGAAATTCAATTGTCTTTAAATTCCTGTTGGACGTTTGAATCGTATTGAATCGAGCGCAAATTGAAACTTTTTCTCTAGTGCACACTGAACCATTTGTCACTTGCTACAACCTCATTCCCGTATGTCACTAACACACCTCATATTTCTCTTCACTCAGCTGAATTCCATTTCCTCTGGTCTAATTTTTTCTGTATCGTCCACAAGAATGCACTCTATTTCCCGAACGTCAACACAGCTGAGACATTACTTTTCAATTCTTCGTGTTAAAGCACGAACATTGAGTCATTGCCACAAAAATTCGGTTTTTGCTGCATTAAAGCAAACGCTAAATGTGACTATACTATCTAGCATGTGGTCTCCACATGTACAGTACATAACATGTGATTGTCAATAATTATGTAAGATGTTACGTCATCTTAGAACCAGAAAAAGGAATGTACGAGAAAAACTTGATAATGCTATTGTTAATGGACGTACATTTCTTGAGCAAATTTCAAGTAACTGATTTCGGTCGTTCAATTAAGAGATTGTTTTAAAATTTGAATACAATCAAAATCTTTTCAAACATTCCATAGACATGTGAACAGTGTAGGTCAGAAGCGGTGTAAGTAAATTGGTTTATTGTCCTCCACGTGGTCATACGCAGTTTGTACTGCTCTTCTTGACAATAAATTTATTATTTTTAATAATATTATTAAATAATAATGGAATAGAGAAATACAGGAATATGAAAAATTGAAAAATAAAAATTATGTATGTAATAAACATAGGTATTTGTGGGAAGTGAGAAAAACAAATTTTAATATTGAAAAATTCAGTTTTAGATAAAAACTTTATTCCATATTGAAAATCTAAATTCTTTATTATGTTAGAAGATACTTAAATTATTTGGTCGCTTATGGGGTTATCAGAATTGTGATATTAATTTGCTAACATTTCTTGTCCATACAGCTCCCTTCCTTCGTCCTTTACTCCCTCGTTGAATAATATTAGCATTTAACATAAAATTTAATGAAATAAAAGTATTTTCATGTTCTTTACTATGAATTTAAATTCTAATTACGAACATAACTGTATTTAAAAACGCTGAATCTTGAAATTAAATATCTCAATCCTTGTCTGATTTACTACACAATTTTACAATCTAATTAAAATTTACAGGTTCTGGTCATGTTAAGTTGAATTATCCTTACGACATTGTATTCTATGTTATTTACTAAAACAATCCCCAACTTGACAAAATCGTTACATAATCAACAAAAATAGAGACATCCTATTCACTATCCTCAATATCCTTGTCTATGTTGCTAAAGCAATACAAGAACTAATAACAATATGTTCTCTGTTTGCGTTTCTGGTCTTTGCGCTGCACAACTTGGCAGTACTAGGCGTTGCTCATCACCACCAGCGAAGAGGCGTGCGCATATCTATCATCCCCTCGGTGAGACCGTCGTATGCTTCCAATTTTGCTCACACTATTAATGTCTCGCTTATTTTGGTCGTTACTATGTCGTATTGTCCGTATTCTCGAATTAACAAACCCATTCTGGTGCACATAAAGGGCAATCCCGTAGCAAGTGATCCGTCTTTTCTTCATCTACTTCACATACACATCCCCCTTCATCTCTCAAACCAAATCTCTTCAAATATTGTCCGAAAAAACCCGTGTTCTCTCAATAATTGTATATAAATTTTTGGTGGTTCAAACCATTTCCTATTCTTAATTGCATACCGCATGTCTGGTATATATTTATATGTTAATCGTTCTTTGATGCTATTCTTGTTGTTGTCCAGGCCTACAGTAAAAATGTTGACTATTTATTTCTTGCATGTTAATCGGTAACTTTAATTCCTCTTCATTCATCCATACTCTCCCCTCCCTTTTCAAAAGATACTGATATTTCATCTTCTGTACATACTAATCATGGGTATTATCTCTGTGAGAACATTAAGAGTCTCTCTCGACATTGTTCTATCGCTACTTATTATTGGCAGCGAGCACTGTCTCCCTACGGACTGCAATCTGCCTTCAAATTTCACGTTGGCACTTTTCTCTGCCCAAACAACATTGCCATAGGTATATCCGCACTGTGAAGTTTCGTCTATTCTCTTTTGGATGACTACATTAACCTTGTCTTTTGTGCCGACAGTGTTAGATTATTCTTTGCACGTAAGTCTATACACACATTGAGTACTTCTTGCGTTTTCTGTTCTACACAACTTCGAGAATCTGCGCATACTAATAAATCATTCACACAACCAATGGTATATATCTTCCTGTCTGCTATGTCCCACAATGCATAATCCAACACAACGTTCCAAAATATTGGTCCACCTACAGAACCCTGGGGACATCCAATAGTTGCTTCGTGATAGATTTTCTGCCCTCCAAATACTAATACCATCACTCTATTTTTGAAATATGATTTCACTATGTTTAGAAGATAATTTGGTAATCCTTTTCTTGTTAATGATTCCAATACTACAGTCCATATTGCATGGTCAAATGTGCCCTGTATATCTAGAAACATATATACGCAATATTTTGTGTCTTTTTTCGAAATTTTGTGTACTAGAAATTCTAATGCATCATTCGTTGATTTACCAGGAATAAACCCAAGTTATTTCATTCATCTTTTCCATGATGCGCAAGGTATTTATGTATACGACGTGTTAAAATCATATCTAATAACTTTCCGAATGTTGGTATTACAGCAATTAGTCTATGTG
The DNA here is from genome assembly GCA_002313205.1 of Laupala kohalensis. Lineage (NCBI taxonomy): Eukaryota > Metazoa > Arthropoda > Insecta > Orthoptera > Trigonidiidae > Laupala > Laupala kohalensis. The sequence goes on from NNCF01129955.1 coordinate 1,396,922, forward strand.
ACGATGACATCATCCGCAGTTCAACTCTCCCTTTATAAAACAAATGTGCAACACCTATTTTACAGCATGTTTGAAAATAAAATTGTCGTAGACAATCATTATATATCTTAACTATGTTTCCTCTTATATTCCCAATCATATTATACAGTACTGCATGTGTGATTTGGTCATAGCCTGGTGTCTTTTTCCTTCCCATTTGATTAACGCAGAATTGTAGCTCCTCATACGTTATCTCTTCTAGATCATCGTTCTTAATTGCATCATATTTCCAATGTATTACCTCATGCTTCGGAAACAAAACCATTCATCAACACCTCTCCTGTCTTACTCCAACTACAAGTGTGTTATTATCTTTCCATTATTGTCATTCACACTTTTTTGCGTCGTCCTCTGTCTATACTAATGAAGTACGGTTAGCCCCAACTTGAGTTTTTGAAACCTTCTTCCACGAACTCACGCCACCTATTCCGCTTCGCAAGCAACACTTACTCTTTGAATTGCTACTGCTTTATCTTATTGTCACATAACACAATGTTCACTTCTCCACCTCTTCGCTTCACCCTTTGAAATTTGCACTGTGCCGAATTCAATTCCCGCTTTAATATGCTCAGTTTTGACGTCCATCAAACTACACCCTTCCTTCAATTTTTCTTCTGTCTCGTATATTTTGAACAACCCTTCAATATTTTTCTTCTGTCTCGTATATTTTGAACAACCCTTCAATATTTCCTAGTGCAATGTATCTACTGCATCATCCAATATCCCAGTTCTCTGTCGACAGCTCCTTCAATTTTTCCTGTTATATCTTCCTTTATACGAGTCCAATTCACTCGGCGACAATCTAAACGCATGGTTCCAACCCCATTCTCTCTCTCTCTCTCCCATAACTACATTCAATTCTATTCCCATATTATCGCTATATAGACCATCACACAACTTGTAAGATTACAGCCTCAACTCCCGCCATTTATTCGCCAAACTTGCGACACCCCCACCCCCCACAAAACGTTGCCTTTCGTAGTGCACCAATAAATGTGTATAACATAAGAACTTGTCGAGCTCTTTGCCCCGTTTATTCGTGGTTTTGTCCCCCAGAAACGTGTTATGGCATTAGCATTGAAACATAACAATACTTGTTTATTGCTAAATTTCACATTCTAAATTTCACGTAGCTTTAGTAAATACAATATAATGTTCTTTGAATGTTGACAATAATAATTTATGATGATCAATTCAATATTTTACCACAGGTATTGAATTACTTGACTGCGCGTTGTCAGATATTGTCCTAATACTAATACTTACCATGACCGCGCACTATTATAGTGGTCCAAGTATATGCAACAGCAACAACCCGACACTCGAAAGGCAAGTGCTGCAATTTTTCCTTAGTATGATACAGTTCCTGGAAACATCCTATGCTAATTATATACTTACTCATGTAATCTCCCAATCCAAAGAAGATATTTTTGAACTCTGCAAGTTTTGCTGCAGGATCTTAAGCATAGGTAATATGTGACAATAACACACTTTGTGCACCTTTATAATCTGGGCATCTACTATGCACACTATGCTTACTCTCTAACGTTTTGCGATGACAGTTAGCAATGTGCGATTATTCTTTCTTTTCAGACACTTGAAATTTGTGATCCGTGCCACCACAGTGGCTACACAATTTCGCCATGTCCCTGCACACTGCCGCCACGTGATCATATTTATGACATCGGTAGCATATCAATGGCTGCAAATCTTCTTCAACCCTATAGCTTTGCATGCCCAACATACACGCGCCCTCTAATCAATATCTTTCCCATTAACGGGCCATTCAACTCTAAAATGCAATTTTCTTGTTCGGTATGCGCTGTCACTTTTTACACAATACTCATCCTTCCCACCTTTATTATACGGTTCTTATCTTCGCTTGGCAAATTCATTACGACAAAATCGCCTAGAAATTCCTGTTTGGTCATCCTATGTTCTACTCTATTCGCCCGCTCTCGAGAACTCTTGTGTCCAATGCTTAATTCCACAACGCTTATTCACCGCCGCTGCTAATTTATTCTTCTCCTCGTATGGCAAAATCACGACCAGGTTTCCACCCACCGTGTCTCTCGTCGCATCTTTGCAAATTGATTTCCTTGTATCTTCTACCACCGTTTGCAACCCCGCTTTTAGATTCTCCTTTTCCCGTGAATGCTATTGATAACCACAACTTATTTTATCAGTTGCTGCTTTCCCTCCTTCAGCAACACTGTCACATACGATGTTTTATCTAGCTGGCTTAACACACGATATTCTAACTGTTTCATTCTTTTATTTATTACTTCATCTACCCATTCTAATATCAACCTACGTAACCTGCACATCGTCCCGCATAGTCTCCCTCTCTTTACATCGTATCATATTTTTTATGGTATTCTCCTGCTCATCCTCTACCTCAATCACCATTTCAGCTGCCCTCTCTCCTTCCTTGCACACATGCTCGTTTATCCTATTTTCTGTGCTTTCTATGAATGTTTACACTTCTTGAATTGTTTTGTGATACTACTGCCGATACGACCTTCTCTCCAGTGGACGCATCATTCACTAATCCATACAGACGATCTTCTGTCTCCTTAAGCTCTTGCCATAACTCTACATTGTGAGTATTAAGTAGCAAAAGAGTTTACAGTAACTCTCTCTCTCCCCCTTTGTGATCGCAGTCTGAAAACAAAAATTTATTCAACGATACTTCTCCCTTTTAAAGATTTATTTTCTATTTTCGTTACTTGCCTCCCTAGTTTACCCTTGTGTACACCTCTACCCTCGCATTTCTCCATGCCCTATGACCTCATTTTTGTTTCCTCTTTATACGAGTCCGCATATTCAACACACTACATCCTCGCGTTTCTCTTTCTCTTGAACTGTTGCTTATTGGTGAACTCACACTTTCGACCCCTTGCGTCGTTTCTTCAACTGCTACCTTCTCCGAGTCCACCACCAATCATTTTCTCCTCCCACCCATCGTGAAATATATATTATCCTGTATTTTCTTCCCTTTGTGGAAAACATTTAATTATGTGATTATCGCATTATGTGGCAGGTGCGTAGCAATCACAAGAAATTTTATCCACCTCACGGGACAGGTGTTTTTTTTAACCACCACTTTTCTGAGATGAGACAGAATTGTGATTTCAGTGACGTAATAAGGCGAGAGTATGGCCTCTCACATGAAATAAAGTACATTATCTCAGCTCCTAAGCAGGTAGACCAATGTACGTCGCAACAACATTGAAGCAGCTAATTGCCTTGAATATAATGGTACGTGTTCCAATTAAATTAGGCATCTAGTTCCCGACATATTTCCCAACAAGTGAAAGTGATCGTTTCTCTGGCACACGTGGCGTAGCACGGCATTTATACTCTTTTGCACGATCAAATATAGAGTAACATGTGAAAATCATCCCTCTCCTAATAGAATGCTTAAATGTCGCTCTCTAGTCCAGACTGAGTATATGAGAAAGTATGTGCAATAGTTTTGCACCACTAGTTTTCTGCTTCTGAAGCCACTGCGCAAATTTTTGTTTGAAAAGCAGCTTCTATGACTTATCTAAATACTTAGGTAAAAGTTATAGATGTAGTTACTTTCCAAGCGCATGGAAAATAGCAGAGATAAAATGTTTTATAAAGGTGGAAATAATAGCAAAAATGATAGCAATCACCTTCTTTAGGGAAAATTTTCGATAAAAAATAGAACAGTAAAGAAGATTAGCAATAGGATACAAAATGAACCAAGATCAATTTGGTTTCACAAAAGGAAAAAATACAACGATGGCTATATATAAATTTCGTAAAATCGTCTAGAATCGGAAAAGTTGGTGGTGCTTGTGGACTTCAAAGGAGCATTCGACAATGTTCAATGGAAACTGGTCATGGAACAATTAACGAGTTTTGATATAAAAAAGAAGATACGGAAACTAGTAAAATCGTTTTTCAAAGATAGGTATATTATATTAAGAATAGGAAACGAAAAGTTGATATACAAATTCAACAAAGGGTGTCCGGAAGGAAGTCACATGGGACCATTTTTTTAGAACCTAGTGTTAGATATTGACATTCTTGGAGGACAAGTGTATACTAGCTTTGGCATACGCTGATCATATGGACATCTTTATGGATGAAAACAGTAGAAGGAAATTAGAAGGAGAAAGTAAGAAAATTTTGTGAGAGGTACATAATGATGTAACCAAAATGGGTCAGGAAATATCAAGGGAAAAAACCGAAGGCATAATATTTGACAAAGGAATAAATCAAGGAAACAGGAAATTATAAAAATAGGAGACGAGATTAATATAGAAACTGAGACCAAATATCTCGGAATTATAAGAGATGTTAAGATGAATTTTAAACAACACCTCTTGCACATTGACAAGAAAATTATGAGAATGTATTATGGAATGACAAGAGTTGAATTTAATAAATACAAAATAGCAAGAAAAGACCTTCAACAGATATATAAGGGAGCATTATTGTCATGCTTATGCTACGCATCGATTTGGATAGGTGAATCAAAACAGATACAAAACGCAAGAAAATTAAGGAGTACATAGGGAATGTGTGTAATCAACCGAAGGGGAGAAGGAGAGTGAGGGGAGAGATTTATTTACATTTATACCGGATTTGACTTTTGTGAGAAAGAGAAAAAAGCTTTTTGCACCAGGAATGGAGATGCTTCAAATTTTAACTGGCCATGGAAATATGAAGAGTTATTGGAAGAAGAGAAATATGAGCTTGGATGATAAGTGTGAATGTGGAAAAAACATTGACAGTGTTGAGCACATTATGTATGATTGTGAATTTAATGGTGTGTAACGGGCGAACTGGTTACGAAAGTTAAGAAGGAGATTAATGGCTTCACAATATTTGATGAATTATATAAATGAGATAAATTATTATAATGATTTTGAAGAACTTGTGGCAAAGAGTGTAGTAATAAGAGGCACATGTAAAGGTGATTAGTTACGTTGTAGATGAGCCGAACCTCCTCGAGGTGGGGTCTGTATCACTACTCTGACACGGTCAAGATATTCCAGAACACAAAGAAACAGACAGGAGGAAGTGGCAACGAGATGGGGAATAATCAATTTAGGGACAGATAATTAAATCAAAGGAAAAAATGAAAGAAGAGAAACTAATGAAAGGAAAGGAATGAAGGACTCTGGTAGTAGCTAGATAGCCGAGGAACACGGTTGAAAGAGAAGAAAACAAATGTATTAATAATAATAATAATAATAATAATAACTAAATACTTCTCGTAGTATCAATGCTTGCTGCAGCGCATATGTACATTATCAGGAAATATTGATATACTACTTCAGCAAATATATCCCAAATTTCATGTAGCACCTCTTTAATATGTCCTCTTGATATGGTAGCACTTTCACGCCACACTACAACTCAGAAAATCAGCAGTATCCCTTATTCCAAAGAGAATGAATTCTGCTGGATTCAACTGGTTATCAAGCAATTGTAAAACTTGTTTGTACATGAATTAAGCTACGTGGGCACTGGGACGTCAACGGACGGACGGACGATCCAACATTTTGCAAATGTGGAAGGCTGCGCACACTGGTTCGGAAATTCGTGCCGTCTCAGTCAGTTCATACCAACGCAAAGCAATGGAAAGAACTTTTGGGAAATCCGGGACGGCGGTGCCGACTGTCCCAGTGCGCACGTAGCTTTATCGTGACTGCATGATTTATCTTCAACCTCTTCAAAATTTTCACATGGCAGAAGGACCTGGAAAGCTTTATATCGGGCAATGCAATATTTCGGGTTTCTAAGAATATGTGCCAAACCCCAAAATTTATGGATTCAGACCTGTCCATTATAAAATGAATATAGTAATAATAGTGAATAGGTCTCGGCTTCCGATGATAGCCCATTTTACATTTGTTGCGACCCTGTGAGCGAAACCATATTCGCAATTTCAACGTTCCGTCTTTTACTACCAGACGGTAATGAAAGTCGGAACTCTATTTGACTGCATATTTCGCAGAGAATGATCAATAATTGACGGATCTCTTACGTACAGTATAACTATATTCATATCTGTGTCCCTGAGAAATTCGTCGACCTCGATTGAAATTGAACCTGTTCACTTAGAGATCACTACAGTAACCACTCAACCATCTGCGTCGATTGAATAGGAGTACCTCCTGAAGTACCTCTTGTAGTATTACACTTGAAGGAGAATGATAAAAGGTATCGTCACAAAAAACAAAAAAAAACAGAATATTTCACCCTCAGTTATGTGGAGTATTTCACCCTGTACCCACTTTAATTGGAATTGATGGGATCATTGGTGTCATTTCAAATTTTTGGTGGGGAAATATTATTGGGCACAAAACCCAATAATATTTCTTACATTCTAATTAAACATGTTACGTCGAATGAAAATGGGAGACGAGACCGGGGATCGAACCCGGGACCTTGAGCTTTACGCGCTCATGCGCCTACCGACTGCGCCATCCCGCTCGCTACCCGTGCCCGTCTACCATTCTCATTCAACTCGTGAAACCCAAAGACATGTTTAATCTGTTACCTAGCGGTGAGGTTCACCGCAATCTAAGAGATTTCTATTCTTACATTCTGTTCTGGTTTGGTATTTTGAGAAAACAAAACTTAATATCTTGTTAGAAAACAAAACCTTAATCGCCCATTATTTAATTATAATTTTATGATATTTGTGCATAATATATATTTCATTGGGTATATCCCTCCTAATATACATTTTAAGGAACGAACAATGTAATTTTCTTGTATTGAAATGACTGACAACTAAAGAATGCTGTTATATAGCTGCACCTTGCCCTTGCCATAGAAACATGTAATATGAATCTCTCATACGAGCCTTTGCTTGCTGGTTGTAAGGATGAGTTCAGATGTAAAGTAATGTTATAAAATGGTTGTGGTTCTTTGGAGGAGAGTATGTGTAGGATGGTTATGGATGATATGAACATAGTAATAAGTTTTTAGAATTGTTAACCATGAAGAAAAGATAGATTATATCGAAACGTTGGCATAACAAAAGAAATTGTTTTATTTGGGCCTAAACGCAAGATATTCTTACTTAGTTAATATGGAGGTTGAAAATGTGATCAACGATTTAAATTTTTTGTTGAAACTTGAATTGCTTATGATGAAACAGGAGGAATTACAAGGATATAAAGAGGACCGCAACACCACTTTTTCACAATGCAATGTGCATATCAGACAGAGGTGTATCTCCTCTCAATATAGATGACAATTCTTATCCCGCTATCACCACGATAAGTGAAATGATACAAGAATGGGAATCAAAAGCTCTGAATGGTGGATTCCCCCAATGTCTCAATGTTGACGACAAATACGCATCGACGCTTTGACTCAGAGATGCTAAACATGCTATTCAGGATCAGGTTGTTGCAACTAAGATATACAAAAAATATATTCAAAAACAGGACGTAAAGGATAAGTGCAGAATACGTCAACGAGCCTCAGAAACAATACATCACCTGATAACTGACTGTACAAATCTGGCTAAAACAAAATATCTCCATCGCCTCAATCTAACAGCAAACAGAATTCATCAGGTTCTCGTTATAAAAACAGGACTCTTACCCGAAAACCAAAAATACCCCTGTTACTATTATAAACCCCCTCCTGCAATGGAAAATGAAAGATTCAGATTATATTATGAAATCCCAATCCACACTGACAAAGCAATTACAGTTAACAAACCTCACATTCTCCCACATGACATACAAGAAAAATCTGCAAACCTCATTGAAGTCACCCACCCAGTAGACCAGAATATTAATAAAGCTGATGCAGAAAAAAAAATCTAAATATATTCTTCTTGCAATAGAATATAAAGAAATATACAGGATTCATTCCACAGATATCATTCCTTCTGTTATCACAGCAAATGGTTTAGTTAATAAAAATCTCAAAAAGTACCTGAAAAAATAGGACTAAATTCAACAGAAATAACCACTAAATCGCAAAAGTCGATCATTTTGGAGACATGTAGAATTGTGCGAACTGTGTTGAATTTTGAAGACAAGCACGCCAGGAGAAATGTCGAAATGGTCCCTCACTCACTGTGTACCGGATGTATATCTCCGAAAATGTTTCACAATAATAATACCTAATAACAAAAATAATAAAGGAATATCATTCCTGCAGCTGACCAATATATCAGGAACACGCCTGAGAGAAAATAATAATATCAATAAAATAATATAAATGAATAAAATAATGTATAAATGTATTTGGGAGAAAAGTTTTATAATACAGAATACTTTATAATTAAAGAAATATTAAAACTGAAGAGTTTTTTAAATATAAAAAAAATCAATTTTATCGTGGAAATGCTGATTGAAAACCATAAGCAGTGCAGGATGGAGGGGAATGTAGCATCTGGGATTTTTACATAGCGTTCAGTGGTTGAACAGATGCGTCGTATGTCGAGGCCAAGGCAACTGTTGGCGCGGTAGCAGCTCTCTTAGCAACCACGTGGCTCAAAGCGACGACAGAGCAATGACTCTTCAGATCATTCGTTGCTCTATCTTAAAACACAAAATCGCTCTTTCGTCATTCACACTATCTCCCCTAATACACACACACAAAGCTTAACATTATACTATACATTTACCGCCCAATACTTTGTAATGTGAAATTTACGTCATGATGAAATTGGCACCATACTTGAACAACATCATAACACTGGTCCGAATAAGGAATTTTCAATTTTTCAGTATATCTTTGGGAGAAGATTATCAAATATGGTAATTTTTATGATCTCAGAACGGATAAACGTTTCCAAAATAAATTTGTGAGGTGATATTGTGCTTTCTTAAGTTGAAAGAAACATGAATATTATTTTGTTGAGATTTATCTTTAATAATTACTTCAAATAAACCATTTTCGGATTAATTCGATAAGTACAATTATTTGCAGTTTGATACGGATGAGGATTATTTTATTTATGTAAAAACCTGGTAAAGGCCAAAATCCTGGCTGAAACGACGTTGGATAAACATAGTATCTATGTTACCGACAATATTGAGAATTCAAGTATTCTGAACAATGCCTGGGTAACGTACACACTTAAGCAAAGAAAGGCAAAGAAAGAAATATCCTTACATTGAAATTTTAATCAATCATTTAATGTAGACTGTTTATTTATATTATCACAACGTTACAACAGCATGTTGCTGTGGTCATTAGGCGAACGCTAGTGGATGGGCATATCAACAAATTTGTTTGTTTCATGTTAGTGACAAGCAAAAATAATATTAAATACATATACAAATTATACAATGAAAAAGAAAAAATAAATAATTTGAAAACATAAACCTTCAAAACAGAAAAATCATTGCAAACAACTAAAAATATTTGACAAGTTTTCTGTGCATAGAGAATGTTGGAAATAAAAGGGTTTTTTTATTTAACTGATAAATTTAGGCTTAGTTTACTTGATCTAGGTATTGTGTACAGTCCCTGATTTCCAACATTGCCTGTAACATCTATACTCAGTCGATAAATCTTATAAATTCATTCGATAGCTTTTCATCATACATTTTGAAAACTACGATTTCCTGCACTGTGAAATACATGACTATTCAATCAATTGAACGTTTGGTTTCAAAAAGAAACTTGTTAATTTTTTAGAGGTGAGATACATTATAATAATGTGTTATTATTATTATTTCTTTGACATCATACTGTCATCAGTGGCTGTAGTACGTGCTAACACCGAGTTCACAACGTAAACCCAGGGTGTTTCTGCATTTTTCATATCACTTTCCGCACGATATGCGCTGTGCTCAACAACACTGACTTATGCATCCGAAGGAGGTTATGTCCATTCCCATCTCCTGTTGTTCTTAGGATGTCAAAGGTTTTGGCCTCATTCTGGTGAGAACTTTGAGCGTGAAGTCTTTGTTGCTGAGCAGGTGGTAAACTTCGAGGATTTTGCACGATGACTGTCGGAGACACCTCCAAACTCCTACCGGACGCGGTGCCAGGTGCTGCTCTGACCCCGTTTACGTCGTTCTTATCCGAGGCTTTATAACTATTCATTTTGCTGCACTGCCATTCGGGTTTTGGGTTTTGTTCCACGGCGGGTATTTTATTTCCCCGCTACCCCCTCCATAGGAGAGAGCATCCTCCATTCGCAGGAGGCCGCGNCATCACCTCTTCACATAGTAGTGAGCCATAACAATTATTATTATTATTATTATGGCTCACTACTACGTGAGGAGGTGCTGCCGTGTGTTTCGTAGATAACAAATAAAAGAGGTATTTCAAGGACATTATTTTTTGAAAATCTGTTTAAAATCAAAAGAAGAAGTGACAAGAGATCGGTGCAGAAAAAAAATTTAATACTATTTTTAATACTATTTCGTTAAGAAGTTAAAAAGTCCTCAGGTGTTTCAACGAAGTGACTGTGCTGGCGTACGAGCCTCATTTCCCCAGTTATGATTGGTATCAGTATTGGAATTAAGACTGAAACAAAATTGAGAGTATTTAAGTGATTTTAAAGTGTCAGTTTAAATGCTTTTTATTGTTATTTTTATTTTTTAAATATAATTTTTCGAAAGCTTTAATAAATTAAAAAATGCGTGATTTGCATGAGAAACATGAGTTTGAAGACGGTGTTCTTTTAAGGATGTAGTGAACATAGACATATAAAACGCACAATACTGTCGGAGTATGGCAAAATACATCAAAGAACACATAAAACAGTGGAGATGCGTGAAATGCCGATAAACTGTAGCAAACGTAATGAAGTGAGAACAAGATCCCGCGTCCCAGAACAACCATGTAGGAATGATAAGATGGTGTACATAAGTGACAAGATAGACTTCTCAGTCAAAGAACCTAGTGAAATCAAGCTATTGATTTATATTCTGAGGGGTAAATACGAAGCGATTCTTTCAGGGATGAAAAAAGTGAAAGAAGAAATGAAAAAATCAAGAGAGAATAATTGTGGAGTTGAGTGATAAGAGTTCATGATTTAGAATAAGAAGCTTTAAACGTATATAGCAAAGTCCATGAATTTGATATAAAAAGTAGTAGAAATATAAAAAATATAGTGTGAAACGTGATTGGCAAATTAGGTGTACCAAATTTGTCGGAAAATGATATTGAAGAAATTGTTTGTTTGAAACATCAACAAGAATATTTAAAAATAATAATAAGTTCCATTATTCCTAGGAGGAACATAGGAAATCATCTATTGCCTTCCAGTGCACTCTGCTGCTTGCATCAACGTTCATTAGTTTAATAGTTTTTCGATATTAATTTTCAACTGATCTTCTCCATGTGTTGCGTGATCTTCCATATGGTTTGAATCTTTGTGGGTTCTATTCCAAAGCTTTGGGGGGATTTAATCTTGTCCTTTTCTAAGGGTACGTACAGTACAATCCAGTTGAATTTCCTCCTTTTAATTTCGCTGTACACATCCATTTTTTTGTTTTTCTCCACAGTTGCTGATTGTATTGGGCCATCAGTTTTTCAATATTAACCTTAAGCACCTATTAATGAATGCCTGTAATTTCCTTCTGATTTCTGTTGAGACTTTCCGCATTTCACATCCCTAAAGACAGACAGTCTTAATACTTGCATTACAAATTTTGCTTTTTGTGTTAATGCTAATGATTGATGATTGCCAGACATGTTTAGGCTTGGAAAAGGCACCTCGGACTTTTTGAACTCTCGCGCAAACGTCTTCATTTGTGCCACCATCTTCGGAGATACAGCTACCCAGATGTGTAAAGTATTCAACTCATTCTATTGTTTCACCTCCCAATGGTATAAAGGCGTTTGGTTTCTAGCTTGAACCCGCAACTCTTTCGTTTTTGTAATATTAATATTCAAATTATATTTTGCAGACTCGATCTGTAGGACTTCACCTTTCTCTATCAAATGTTCCCAGGAGTGTGAAAGAAGGCTTATATCATCAGCGTAGTCTAAGTCCTCTAGACGTTCATTTACTTTCCATAACTATTCCTCTTCTTCTGTCGCGGATGATGTTTCTCATGACCTCATCCATCGCCAGTATGAAAAGAGGAGGATATAACAAACACCCCTGCTTATTCCAGATACTGTGTCAAATGATTCAGAAAGGGCACCATTGTGAAGAACTTGACATCTAAAATGTTGATAGCAATTTTTTATGAGATTAATGATTTTAATTAGCATTCCTCTCGTCTCTAAAATTCTCCAGATTTCCTCTTGTTTAACAGAGTGAAATGCCTTTTCAAAATCTATTAACAAGGCGTAAAGTGGAGACCTCCATTCCAGGGATTGTTCAACAATAATTCGCCGTGATCATATCTGATCTATACACGATATATTGGCTCTAAATTCATATTGTTCTTTGCGGTCATTCTCATCTGCAGCTGCTGATGTGCACTGAAGTATTATTCCAATAAAGATCTTACTAGAATGATATGTATATTGATTCCTCTCCAATTATCACATGTACTTTAATTTCCCTTCTTTGGCATTTTAATAATTTTACCCTCCAACCATTTGTCAGGTAATCTCTCCTCTCTCCATACTCGTATATCTTAAAATAATGGACATAACATACCCACAGTAGAGGGAACGTCCGCCTTTCTACTGGAATTCCATCTATCCCTGCTGCCTTTCCTTTCTTCAGTTCTTTTATGGCACTTCTAATTTCCCTATTTGGTGCGTCCTCATCGATGTTCAGAGATTGAACATTACATGCTTCCTCTGACCTATCCTGGAAGTTACTTGGGCTCAGCACTTCCGTACAGAATTCTCTCCAACTCCTCAGCTGACCTTCTGTTGAGAATATTCCTTTTCCGAATTTATCCATGACTAGCTGATTCTGGATTCGTGCGCCTCAATTCAGCTTTCTATATATGTCAAATAGTTCTTTTAGATTCCTAATGTTAGGTTCTATTCCTGCGTTTCTTGCAATATCTTCCATATAACATCTCTGATTTCTTCTACAAGATTTTTTAATCTCCCTATGAAGAGAGTTGTAAAATATGTTAAATTTTCAGTATTCTCTTACTTTCAGTACTCTCATTAGAGTTCATCATCTTAATCATTTTTCTGTTTTCTATCAGGTCCTATGTATGTTCTGAAATCCAATCTTTTTGCTCTTTCTTTTGATATTCTGATTTTGTTTTTCATTTTCCATCACGCAGTCTCGTTCATGCCCCGCATTTTTGTTTCTAAAACTTGTTATAAATTCTCTCCTTATATTTGGTTTGGTAAAAAAAATTTCTTCGCTTCTATCTCGTTGGTTGGTTTTCATTACTTGTACTAGGAGGGAGGCGCCTAATATATGGTGGTCCGATCCAATATCAGCACCCCTTTTCTTGCGTGCATCTAACAAACACTTGCTAATTTTGGAGCTAAGACAAATGTGGTCTATCTGGCTAACAGTTTTTTCATCAGGCGAGACCTACTTTATCTCATGATGATTTCTGTGTGAAATAATGAGTCGTCTATCTTCATATTATTATTAGCACACTGGTCTATAAGCATTTTGCCATTTTCATTTCTTGCTCCTGGTACGTGCCATAACATGTTCCAAACCTTCATTTTCGGTTCCCATCCTAGCATTAAAATCTCCCATTCATATCTTAATGTCACCTCCTTGTATGATCCTACATGTTCTATCCAACATTCTGAAATAATTGATCTTATCTTAATCCTTAGCTTTTTCAGTAGGAACTTAGCGTTGAATTACTGATATTCTTCTGTATTTCGAATTAAATCGGGCTACTATAATCTGCTCAGAGATAGGTTCCCATTACAACATCACATCAGAAAACATTTTGCTCTAAACGATTTCCACAACTGCAACGTGATCATTTTCATTAGGCAATCCCGAGAAAAGAAAATATTTCCATCTCCTAACTTGATATTTCATTCCTTCTCACTTCGCTTAATCCTGGAACATCCATTCTGTAATTTTTCATCTTTCTAATCACTTGTGCTAATCTTCCCTTCTGAAACAGAGTTTTCACGTTACATTGTCCAAAGAGGGTCCGTTGTTTTGTGCATTTGTTCATCATTAGGTAGTTCAGCTGGCTATTTCGTTTTGATTTACTTTGCATATTTGAAGATCTCGAGGACAACAGGTTATTAGCCCACAGCTCTCAAAGTCTGCTAGAAGGGCTGCTACTTAAGGCTGCAGACCGCCTAGGTTTCTTAGGCATGAGAGTAGACATTTCCTCCTACCCAGGTTCTAGGGTTATCTTGCCCATACTTTGACGCCAGAGCCTTGTTAGTGCTAACAGGGTCCACCACGTGAAGGTGAGGATGATATTTGGGGAGGAGAGGTTATATTAGTTCTCTAGGTGCGTCACATCACTACCCCATGGGCTCCAAGAATATTTAAAGTGGAAACATTGTACAATTGAAGAACAGGGAAATGAGAAATAAGATTTTAAAGAAAACTTCAGATTACAAAATCGTGATACATTTAACTTTGGGCATAGCATGTTATTTTCATCAATGAGAATTTATCAAAATTGAATTTTAATATTATGTAAAGAGGGAGAAGCATAGCCAAATAAAAAGAATATAAATTTAGGTGCGTTAAAATGGAAGATTTCTTATAAGAACTAAAAGAGACAGCAAGATAATCTGAATTAAGATGGAATGAAACGTGAGTGATTCATAGAAGAGATACGAAATTAACAGATTGTAACAGATAGTAACAGGTTACGATACTACTTGGCGTCATGGCATTTTACAACAACTCTATGCCTGGGAATTTAGAGGACGTCTTCCTCTGATGCTCATGTCCTTTTTGGATCAACGTTCCTTCCGCTATAGAATTGGAAGAGACCTCGGATCTCCTTCTCCAAGAGGACGGTGTTCCTCAGGGCTCAGTCTTGAGTGTAACCTTATTTGCAGTGGCCATAAACAGCATAACGTCTGCTGTAAAGATTCCTGTTTTACACTCTCTTTTTGTCGATGACTTTTCTATCTTTTGTTCATCACAGAGTGTCACAGGTGCGAAGCGACAAATCCAACTCGTCCTCAATAGGCTATACCACTGGTCGAAAACGACAGGTTTTCGTTTCTCTGCTGAGAAAACACGCTGTGTTCTTTTCAGTAGGAGACCAAGCCTTCTGGCAGAACCTCACCTCATCCTGGGGAACAACGTTCTAAAATTCTTAGGTCTAATCTTTGATCAGAGACTGAATTGGATTGAACATCTGACAGACCTAAGAGCAAGAACATTAAAGTCTCTGAATTTATTAAAGTGCCTGAGTAGCAGGGAATGGGGCGCTGATCGCTACTCCCTGCACCAGTTTTATCGAGCATTCATAAGATCTTGGCTCAATTATGGCTGCGTTGTGTATAGCTCTGCTCGTACAAGTTATTTAAAGAAGTTGGATAGTGTCCACCATGCAGGAATTTGACTAGTAACGGGAGCCTACCGCACTAGTCCCATTCCGAGTTTGTATGTCGAGAGTGGCGAACCATATCTTTACCTCCAGCGGCAACTCCTCATGCTACGACACTTTTGCCACGTGCAAACTTTACCCGACAATCTGGTGCACAATGCAGTATTTCATCCTTCCTCTTCTTCCATCCGTTTCTACAACAACAGACTGAGAGCAACCAAACCTTTTGAATATCGCTCCAAACAAATTTTGGAAACCTTGATTATATGCACACCTAATGTCTTAAATCAAAGTTTTAGTAAGTCTCCTCCTTGGGCTTTGCACAAGCCGAAGATTATTTTCGATCTTCTGCATCATGACAAGAACACTCCAGCTCCGATGTTGAGGGTACACTTTCACCTAATCCTCGACAAACACCGGGTCCGTATCCCTGTGTTTACCGAAGGGTCGAAGCAAGCTGATGGTGTCGGCTGCTCTGTGGTTTTTCCCTGTGAGACCTGTGGCTACCTGGAGTCCCGGGTTCGAACCCCGGTCCCGTCTCCTATTTTCATTCGACGTAACATGATTAAGAAGAAGAAAATTTTTGGAGTAGTTTTCTTTAAATAATGCCACGTTTAACTGGAACTCGCTTGTAATATACGAAAGTGCTAAGTAAAGATGTAATTTATGTGATCAGGTGACATTATTATTATTTGATTTAACTAAATTTAGAAAAATGCATTAGAGAACTTGTAAAATGAATTTGAGAATGTTCAAAAATGGGTACATTAAGGAAGTTTCACAATTAATTAGAAAAAATTCAATTGTCACATGTCAACGTTACTCATACGATAATAACCTCTAGTAATCCAATCTTTCATAATTTAAATCGTTTAAAAACTGTAAATGTGCAGACAGAACTGAAATAGTACAGAGCTTAAAATATTCAGGAATAACCAAAGATAAAAATTTCTTTTGTTATGGAAGGAACAAACTTTGTATTTTTCCATCAAACCTAGAAACGTTGCATGGAGGAAAACGAGAATAAAATATATTCCTATATAATGTCCATTGGGACAGGTGAAATAAGTAAATGAAGTTAAGTATTATGTATTACATGTTGTTTCATGTTTAAGTTTTTCTAAACGAGTTTTCTTTTATTCTTTGACATAAGTTTGTGTTATTAAATCTTAATAAATAAAACAGTCTTTTACAACAATATGAATGAAATTTGATGTTACAAAGCTCTGAAAATTAGATATGTGGATCGAAAAAATAAGGTCTAAGCTTAAGCACGTGACGTAAACGTCAGACGTAAATATTGACAAGCTACCGCTTGAAATATATGTATTTTAAAACATTTCGAGAAGGTTTATCCATACTTATGAATAACATTGGGTGCTAGAACACACGACTTTCCCTAGCTCTGAGACTATTTTCTGTAATAAAAAAGACTTTAAGAAACTATTCATTCGTTGAATACATTTTCTTAATAAAAAAATCTGAAGTGTACCCCACTCAATTTTCCAATTACAATTCATAACAGAAATTCATAGCACTGAACACCCTACAAACAATAAAAAATTAAGAAAAATCTTCAAAAAAGAAACCATTATATTACAATTATTAAACAAGATGACATATTTAAAAAATAATCGGTTCTGAAATATGAATCATTATATTACATGGTAAACTCCAAAAAACCATAAATACACCTTCAAGTATAGATATCGTGAATTATCTTCCACATTAAACTCTTTGCAATAGCCAAATAGGAAGATTTAAAAGAAGCTGAACTCCTTTTTTGCGTAATAAATTTTTGCTGTACCTTGAAAACGGTGTAACATACAGTGATGTGGCTTTGCAATCCATGCGCAGAATTAACAGACTAATCAAAATACTTCTATGTATATTTTAAAAATTTTGAAAATTAAGAAACCGGAAGTGGAGCGCAGTGTGTAAATGAAGTCGGTATGAGCTTCTGTTCCAGAAATAGGCTTCTATTCTCAATGCATTCAAAGTCAAATCTCAATTTTGGTTTCGGTGCATCAATTTGTTCGTGAGATATCAGGGGAACAAAATTCTTAACACACACACACATACGACATTGAACATCATGGTCAAAATTTAAAAATAGACTCTCTTGGAGCCAATTCGCTAAAATCCGAACAGATCTCAGTTTTTTCTGGCCGATTACAATACTTTCCTTACACACGCAGTGTAATTGGAAAGTAAAAATGATAGATCGAGAGATGCACGCTACTAGTTACCGAGTGTACAAAGGCCTCAGTAACTAGTTACTGGAGGTTAGGCAATCAGTTGCTCACTAGTTTCTTACTGTAAGGGGATATAACCCTGTTTCTTTCCTGGAGTAACAACATCTAGCAAAATTTCTCTTTTACACCTCCCTCTCAAAGCGTCGACAAGGAAAAAAATTGGGAAGTGCCGGTACCCAACAGGTATTGGTTCAAATAAGCACGTCACTTAGGAAAAATAAATAATATATTCTAACGTGCAGACAATAACTTGCTTTTATTTTCCAAATTATTATTTCGATCCTAAATAATTCTAGGACATTCACTCCACATTTTTTACTTATCTAAGGCCGGTATATTATATTTTCCTAATATTTTTAATTTATATTATTTATTAAATATATCACAAATATGTAGCTTTATGACTCCTAATTATTTTCTCATATATTTATAATGTATTTAAGAAAAACAATAGTTTAAATCTACACCCGTTGCGCGTTTGATGCAATATTTAATTTCAATGATATTGGAATATACCAGTATGCCATACACATTTTTAAAGTATGAAAAATCTATAATAAGCAATGTATCGACAACAAATGACAAATATATATCAAATATATTTACAGATTTTAATGCAGAAAATACATATAAGCATGTAAAACACATAAAAATTATTATGAGTTTTGAATTTTTGAACTTCAAATATCCAATTATTACATGTGCAGTGTTTTACTGAAAATTGATTGTCGACTGAACGAAACAAGATATTTAAATGATTTTTGGCTCACCCGAAATTTTGTAAAATTCTCTAAATATTGTATGTGTTATAAGTTTTAACGACAGATCAAACTATATAAAACGATCGCTTTTTTCTACAAAAATTGTCCTTTTTTCAGTTTATTTTTAAAAAGTTATTTTAACTGCCGTCGTAGCTTTAAAAAAATCTGGAAAATATTCCTATCTAGTTTACAAATAGTGTTTGTTACTTAAAGTTGAAATACTGTTTGGTTTTTCCCTCAAAAACATTCTTTATTAAGAGCATGCCAAAAACATCATCTTAGAGATTGAGTCTCAATTTGGCGAATTGTCGACCCAAACCAAGTCAAACATGTTTTCTTACACATATAGTACGGTCATAACATTGATTTAGTCGGCACCCATGGGGGTCGCCACACTTACCTTATCCCGTTACTCCTTTCTAAGCAACTATTTTTATCATTTCCCGTGAGTAAAAGTATGTAAAAATTAAATATGACGATGTTTATTCTCTCAAAACCAATTCACTTTGTCATTAACTTCATTTAATTTTTAACTCTTTTTTATGTCAATAGTTCTACCTCCCTACAAACGAAACTTATTTTTATGATATGCGAAATAGGTTTATCTGCATTCTTCAGAGAACAGACGGTTTAACATTATTTTTACGAAAAACTTGTTCCCAAACTTGTTCGATAATTTCGTCCATTAGCTGGTAGAATTATATCGACGTTTGGCAGTACACCTGCGAAAAGTTTTTTTCACAAATCAAGCTCAATAAATCCTATTTTAGATCAAGGTTAACAGATGAATCTTTTAATACTATTATGAGAATTGTATCTGCTCGTGACTTACAACCTAGAATCAAAGATATTGTAGCTGAAGAGGCAGTGTAAATAATTTTGCAAATATTCAATCTTTATTTCATTGTCACCTTGTGAATTTGTATCCTTTTATTTATTTATTATTGATCGTTTGCGTTATTTATTTATTTGAGAATAAAAATGTTTTTTATTTTTACTATAATTTATTATCATTAAAATCTTTAGTATTATGAATATTTTCAAACGTGTTTATTAAGTTTTTGTTTACGTTTGCTAGGTTCTGCGAGTAACAATTTTTCCGTGTTTGAACTGCTGTCTTATCTCAAAGGAGGGGAGAGTGGTGGCGTACGAATCTCTACCGCCCACTTCATTCTATCCTACACAAATTTTGCACACTTGCACATAGTTGCCCGTAGCATTCGTCAATGTGCAAAGAGCTGGTTTAGGACGATCATTATTTTAAGAAGTATTAATATTCTGTATCAAGATGTGGAAAAAATACTGCGGTTCTTTATTAAAATCTCATGTTCATAATACCTGTTAACTCTTGTTTCCAAGGTTGAAGGATAATATTTCATCAAACTGGGACTACACAGTATATTTATAAATAAAGACGAGGAAACGGACACTTTCTTTTATATTGAGAGAAGATAAGACTATTATTGCACACATTTTTGAACTCACTATACTACACATAAAATCATTTTTATCGACAATATTTCTAAGGGAACTTAACATTTCTGATCGGAATAACTTTTCAGATTGCTAACGCAAAGCGTATTTTGCCGAAAGGTGACTATCGAGATGCCAAGAAAGATTGGAATCAAATCTTTTTTTTTAATCTAATAAAAATAACTGTTGTAAAACAGTCGAGTTTTGTATAATAATAATAATAATCGCAGATGATCGCTTTCGCTATTGTCACAAACAATAGAGAAGCCAAAATTGCCCTGAAAAAACTACATGAAATTGCACAGAAAACTGGCCTACAAATCTCCTACCAGAAAACTCATTTTATTGAAAGAAAACCTGCAGATAATCTCCATATTATAACTCGATACGGGAAAGTCACACGAGTCCCCCACTTCAAATACCTAGGAGAGATCATCCAGCCATCAGGACTGAACACAATAGCCAATCAAGAAAGAATCATAAAATTACAAAAAAGCATATAAGCTCACACGGAGTCACTATAATGAGAAATCTATTTCGGTCAATGCAAAATTAAGACATTACAACACAGTAGTTCGACAGGAAGCACTGTATGCGGCAGAAACGTCGGTGATTCATGGCCAAACAAAAATAAAAGAAATTGAAAAACAGGAAAGGAAAACTCTCAGGAGAATATTTGATCCAGTTTTTCGTGAAGGAATTTGGATAAAGAGGCCATCAACAGGGATCTACAAACACACAGAAACAATAACAGATGCCGTTAGAAAAAGAAGATTGAAATTTTACGGACATATCCGCAGGATGGAAAAGAGTAGGCGCACAAGGCAAATCTTCGAGAAAACGAATGCTAGTAAAAACAAGACAAAATGGATCAGTGAAACAGAAGAAGACATTAAAGAAGTGTGAATTACGGATGATAATATAAACAATCGAGATCAGTTCAGGAACATCATAAAAAACATACACTTAAACAAGACAACACACAATAGAGAACAGGAAATGCATGGTCAGAAGTGTTAAGAACGAATAGCCATTCGTCGCAATCATAGATAGTATATAGGGGGGACTCGTATGTTTCAACGAGCATGGAGAAGATAAAGGTTGAATAGGATTCTTTTTATGGACACGCTTTAGATTCACAAATTCACATTTATTACAAAATAACATATATACATATATTTTCCTAAATCTACAAATACAGAATTACAAACTTGATCCTGAATTAGCAAATATAAAGTTAGTCGTTGTGAGCGACTAACACTCTGAGAATAACATTTTCTACAGAGTTTGAATAAATATGAACAAAAACCATTGTTTGTGACATCCCCTTTAATACCCCATTTCCCAATTAATACAGAATTACAAAAATGAATATGAGCAAAGATGAAGTGGGATCGTTAGATCTCCACGGAAAACAAAAAGCCCTTTAGTCTCAAGTTTTTGAGAGCGCCCCCCAGTCATCAACTAAATGATCATTGCAAAGTTACCTGCTTAAATACATTGAAAGTTGGTTATTAAAAACCTTAAATAAGTGCAGGATTTTATATCTGTCGAGAAAGATTCTCGATGTTGTCCTCCCTTAACGTGGAGTATTAGTAGTTCTTTGGAAATACTTCCTTGTTGCAACCTTGGTCCGGCTGCTTCGGTCGGAGTGGTTGCGCTTCCCCAGGTTCGGTCTCGTAGCTGTGGAGCAAGTGACTGAAACTTAGAGAATGTGGTGAACATTTATGTTCAAAGTTGCTTTGATGCAGACGTCGCACTAAATAATAAATAGCACAACAGTTGTAACGTCGCACTAAATAATAAATAGCCAAAAAGTTTAGTATGAAACATCTATGTTTCATCGTATCACACGCAGCGTAAAGAGTTTCGTCGCACAACACGGCAACGTACTCGCGGAGTAATCCTCCCTGTACGAGGAATAATTCGTAGTAATAGCTTCATGCCACGACGAACGGAATGGAATGGATTATTTCGCTCGAAGTCGAATAATGGCCATGAAGGCGCTAAGTTACTTGAAGGCGATTAATGTTAAATGTCCTTCAACGGTGGCGTCACAATAGGTAGACTGAATCGGGTTTCAGAGTGTCATTATGATGCTCTGAATGTAGACTACGTCGAGACTGGGTCGAGCATAGTAGCATTATGTCAGCCGACTTCATGGCGTCATTGCGACGCTTGAATGTAGACTATGTCGAGACTGGGTCGAGCATAGTATCACTATATCAGCCGACTGGGTACGGCACGACGCGGCGACTGGCGACGGCGTACTTGACTGAGTCACGACGAACTGAAAGGAATGGAATGGAATGGATACACGGACGTTGAGTGCAGCCGTATATATAGCTGTACACAGAACGTGCATATAGAGTGCGTTCATTGATACTGTGTCACGGAACGTACACAATGAGCGCGTTCAATGCTTGTATGTCATGGAA
Organism: Laupala kohalensis; assembly: GCA_002313205.1. Lineage (NCBI taxonomy): Eukaryota > Metazoa > Arthropoda > Insecta > Orthoptera > Trigonidiidae > Laupala > Laupala kohalensis. Next base: position 1,419,283 of record NNCF01129955.1, read on the forward strand.
CGTGCAAGGTACTTGCACTTTGGATAAATATATCGATTGTAGATGCATGGAGCTTACAGCTCAAAGAGCGTCTATATACAAGGAATGTTTATACAGACACGGAGTATTTATACACAAACAATAAATAACACAATTTTCATAGAACATGAATAATAACAAAGTACATAATAAATGAGAATGTGGAAATAAACCCTTTACAAACGTTTGGTTTGTAACAAGAAGAGCGCAAGAGAAACCACAGCGAACTTATGAGGAGAATTTGGGAAGAACGAACGAAGAAGAAAACATCATGACTGATCAAGTTCAAACGCTCTCTTAAAAGGGAAAAATCGATAATAATAATACTACTACTAATAATAATAATACCTTTATTATGAGGCGAGGCTCGGGTCATCTGGCTGGCTCTTCTGCCCCACCACTAAATATATAATACATAACAATTATAATAATAAACACTAAGCGATACACTTACTTTCTACAGATACAATTACATAAATCAAAAATTTTTAATTGCAAATACAATTAGGTACAAATAAAAAAACTAGAGTTAGTATTGAAATTACAAATACAAAAAACATATTGATACAACGATTGATAAAAAAAACGCTAATATATTACAACACAAACTATCAAAATCAATTTTTAATCTCAATGATACTTTAATCCACCTTTGTATAAAAGATGTTTTTTAGGAAAACCGTAATAAAACTTTTAAAATACAAGAAAAACTACATTAGAAATAAAAGAAATAAAAACTGAAATAATACATTTTAAAAGAACGGATGTTAAAAGAAAATGTGGCATACCCAATACAAATCATCAATGATTTCATTTTACCTATTCCTAATATAACTTTAGATTTTTATATTATTTTTTGTTTTATTTTATATTAGTGCACACTTTTCTTTCATACTACTAATGAAGGAAATTTCTCAAATGCTTTTTGAAAATTTAGGGGAATTACTGTTTCTAATATATGGAGTAAGATTATTCAATGATCTTGCTGTGGCTACAGCTAAAATTTATTTAGAAAATTTTTACACCTTTTGGGACGCTGCATAATTTTGTAATTGAAATCTAGAAGAATTTAGTATCGTAACGTTATCTGTTAAGTATGAAGGGGAACCGGAATAGACAATTTTTCAGAAAAGACAGAGACAATGAAACATGAGTCTGTACTCTGAGAATTTTATTAGATTCATAATATCTCGAAATATTATCATACTTTTTTTGCATCATGCACAAAACAAAATGTAAGCATTTTGGGCTCTCTGAAGTGTTTCAGCTTATGAATTATTTAAATTATTGTAGATCGTATCACCACAATTCAGATAGGTAAATAGCATAGCTTTCATTAAAGTTTCTTTAGTTTTTACTGGTAGACATTTCCCTACACATTTGAGTGAATGCATAATGGAATAAACTTTCTGGCTTACTTTACTAACATGAGGTTCCCTGTTTAATAGATCGTCCATAATTACTCCGAGATTTTAGGTTTGCGATGATTTTGGTACTATATTGTTATCAATCACAACATTTGGTAAAGTATTTTTTTAGAACTTTGTGAGCTGTCGAAGAACCAATTATCATCATTTGTGATTTTGAAGGATTTAAAAGAAGACCATTTTGCACTGACCAACAGTGCAGAGATAATCATATTTAATACCTTAATATGCTTTGTACCTAATAATGACTTGAGAAATTGTCAAAACGTTCGTGTGTTTCCAGTTTGTAGTAATTGACAAAAACCACGACCACGGCTTGACATTAATAGGGCGTGGTCGGGAGCAATGTATTTAGTAGTTTCTGGTCTGATCGCGAGACATAAACTGCAGTCCGCAGTGCTCAGTTGTCCAACGGGTTGCGTTCACATTCAATGCAGGCGGTATGAGAAAAGGTCGAAGTAGTTGGATTATATTTATTTTTATATCAATACTTGTCCATATATTTCATGTTTTATGGAGACGTTCAGTTCATTTTATCTCCCGCTAACCCTGACTACTAACGGCTACAAATTCATAGGAGCGGTTCAAACAGATTGCTCTTTTGTTTGCAAAAATTAATTGCTTCAAAGACCCGGTCGAGTTATCCATGACGCCCACATTTAAATTTATATTATATATAACACAATTTTTTATTGTTTCCAGGATCTCAAATGGTCATTTACATGCAAAGGCTAAGACTCAAAGTGGTATTGTGGGAAGTAGACTGGGAACTATTAGGAAAAATTATTAATTTTGATTTTTAATGGAATTTAATTCCAGAAATGTAACGAACATAATTCTCTATAATTTTTCACAATTATAAATGCTATATTCAAAATATTATCAATTGCCCTGTAACAACCTGAACACGTTACAAATTCCAACAATTACACAATACGAAAAAGATTTACAATTATTTTTATAATGTTATCCTCATTAAGAATGTCCCAAATTGCGACGTAAAAATCTGTTGAAGTCGTCTTCCTCCTCACGTAATAATTACAGTAGATTTCGGCTGGAGTGGAACAGGATAATAGCGAAGTTCATTAGTCGTTACCACAAGTCGTTGCCAATCAATGTAGACTCTGAGTGAAACGCGAAGCTATTTAATACGCCTGTTCTAATGCAAATGTTTCAATGTACTAACCCTAAATTGGTTACTAACGTGTATTTTTCCTACATGCGACAAAGTTCTTGTCAAGAGTGTCAAATGAAAAATTTGCGTCACAGATAGTGTTTGAAAATTGCTTCGCGACCCGACTCATTTGCTGCTTCTGATCGAAAATGTTTCCTTGCGAATCATCCCAGGTGCTGAGCTGTGAAAAAAGAAACATATGGCTTCTATTGGTGGAGCGTTGGAGAATATCCTCTCTATCGACTGGAATATTTATGACAATTGCCACTATTGTGCAGCAGTCGTCGATTGCCAACGTGAATCCATAGCTCTCGGGATTCAAGATATTTTCGCAGAGGAAACATTTACTCAGAACATATATTCCGTAGACTGGTAATGATTCAATTCAAAGGTATTGGTTTCATTTCAGAGAACATTTGATTTTGCAAAGAGATGGCAACGTCGTGACGCCACTCATAGTTAGGCGTTAGGTGAATACAGCTACTGGGTAGGATACTAGTCCATTCATCGGGTGTTTTTATCCGGAAAGTCTTGTACAAGTAGTGATATTTTTCTCCTTTATGGTCTTGAGGTCATAAACTTTAATTTTAAACCTCGAAAAAAAGTTCAGAAAATACAAAAATTGCTCAAAAATTTCCAATTAACGCGTTTTTTGTTTTTTATTTATAACATGAAAACTGTGCACTCTGCAAAGGATTTTTTGTAAAAATAAACTAGACAAAAATTCTTACAACGTGTTCATTCCCCTTTTCTAAGATTAACGACTAGTCCGCCAGAGGATATTGAATTTACACTCCAGAAATTTGGAAATGTTTGTCTAATAACTGTAGAAGTTCAGAAACCTTTCACCCCGTTATGTTTTTTAACATTTTGATTACAATATTATACTTTTCCACTTCTTCTAAAATTAAAAAAACTAAGTAAACCTTACCAAACGAATAGACTAATTCTACTGCGAAAGAATAAAAGATATTTATTTTATTTAATTCCAGCGTCATCCACTATAAAACACAAATTATTTATATAAAACTTACACTTTTTCTGATACTAAATCAAAATTCGATATAAAAATTTCAACTAAAACTTTATAAAGTTACCCACCGCGCCCCCCTCCCTCTTTGATTCATAGCTGATCGGCAACAGATGGAGATAATAATATCAAATGAGGATGCTGGGCAATCTAGCAGTGTCATTGCGCAGAACCCATTTGGGAGGAGTTCAAAGACACAAAGATCGCCCAGCGGTACTCCGACCACTCCACGAGTTATCGGACCAGCTAGGAAAAAGATGGATTCGTCCACCACTAGGCGATATGACTCTCCACCAGTCTCTGGAGTGGACGTAGACATGCTGGTCTTCAGGACGCTTCAAGTAAAGTGGAAAAAACTGGAGGAAGTGGAGGTCTACCAACAGATCTTGAAAGATAGAATCCAGTTGAATCTTAAGACGATCAGTATCAACATACTGAGAAACAACCCCACTGCTGTGAAGGACGCCCTCGCGAAAGCTCTAGAAGAGGTAGACATACTGAGAAACAGATGTCAAGTAGGGTGCCAGGAAAGGAAAGAAATAAATGTTTCCCTGGACAATTTGGAGAACCGAATTGCAGCGAAGGGGAAAGCTTCCTCACCGGAAAAACATACGACGTCCAAGCCGCGGACTTTGACGAAAGATGCCCTATCGGGAAAGAAAAGAGGATCGTCCAGTCCTCCGTTGACTGATGATAGAAGAGATAAGATGGAAAAGACGAAGGAAACAGGCGAAGATTTGACGGGAGAATGGCAGAAGCCTCCAAAACAACGTAAGAAAGAGAGAAATAAAGAGATGAAAAACCTGAGGAAAGAAGCAGAGGGGAAAGGTAAGAGAGTTCCCAATCAGGCCATAAAAGTGACGGCAAACGAAGGGGTATCGTACGCTGATATTATCAAGAAGATGAAGGAATCTGTCAACCCGGCGGAACACGGTATCAATATTGTGTCCAACAGAAGGTCGCAAAAGAGTGATATTCTCGTGGTACTAGAGCGCAACTCCACTGGATCGTCGCTGAACGAGGAGTTGCGGAATGCAATTGGTGACAAGGCGAAAGTTAGTACTTTGACGCCAAAAACCCTAAAAGAAATTAGGGATATCGACGAAACCATAACGGTTGAAGAAGTACTGGACGCGGTTAGAGCGTCATGTATCGATTGCATTCCGACCAACTGCCGCCTAACTAAGGGATAGGGTGGTATGCAGCAGGCGATATTATTTCTGCCCACGGATAATGTCCGGAAACTCCTGGAAACTGGCAGAATTAGAATAGGATGGGTAAACTGACGAGTAAGGGAAAGGACGTCGTAACCAAATGTTACAAATGTTTAGATTTTGCTTTAGAAATGTTTAGATTGTCTCCTCCAGATGCAAGGGGCCAGACCGTAGAAATACGTGCTATGGGTACGGCAAGGAAGGACACGTTGCCAAAAATTGCAACTGGTCCGTAGAATGCAGTTTGTAAGACGAAACAACTTAAAAATGATCATATCTTAGGAAGCAATCAATGTGCCTCATTCACGGCGGAAATAAATAAGAGGAAACTCCAAAATTGTTAAGTTCCTACAATTTAATCTGAATCGAAGTGGACAAGCTCAAGACATCCTAATGCAGGTGTCTAAGGAGAGAGGAGTAGACGTCATCCTTGCTAGCGAGCAATCGAGAAACTTCCGCGTGGTATCAAGATTCCTCGCAAAGAGCAGACTTCCGTGGCAATACTCTACCCGTCAGCAAATACAAATCGACGAGATTCGATTTCGCGTGGGTGGAAGTGGAACAGTTGCTATTTCTCTCCAAACGACCCGATCGAGAAATTCAAGTATGAAATTAACATGTTGGAAGAAGGTTTAAAAACGGCTAAGGAGGGAATGTGGTGGCAGGCAGGTAGCAAATCACCGGAATGGGGTGAAACTCGTTCAGAAGCAAGAGGAAACACGGTCTGTGAGTTCGTCGCCAGAAATGACCTCGTTGTCCTAAACAGAGGATGTGCGCCTACATTTGAGAGAGGCAATGCCGCATCAATCATCGACCTGACGATAGGCTCTACATACTTTGCCAAACAAGTTATAGACTGGAGCGTACTAGATGAGGAAACTCTGAGTGACCACAGATATATAGAATTTAATACAGTTGAACGCAAAGTTATGCCCAAGGGCAGAAAACGAAGGTCAACAGGTTGGAATCTCAAGAAACTCGACGCGGAAGTAACGAAGAGGAACCTCGTAGAAACGAGAGAACTTGACACACACCATTAAACGAAGAAGAAAGACACGCTGGAGGAAATGGTGAAAGTCGCCAGAAATGCCTTGACTAAGGTATGCGATGCAGCCATGCCGAGAAGAAGAGGTACCAACGGAACTCGCTGTGTGTATTGGTGGACATCCGAGGTAGCAGAGCTCAGGAAGCATTGCTTCCAGGCAAGAAGACACTCTACTAGAGCCAAAACCGACGAGAAGTTGGAAAAGGCCTATAAAGCCGAACGTAAACGACTGCAATGGGCAATAAAAACAAGCAAAGTCCGGTGTTGGCAGCTACTGCTGGAAGAGGTCGATAATGACCCATGGGGCACGGCCTATAAGATAGATACAAGGAAAATGAAGATATGCAGTACGAACACTGAACAGAACAATCCCGTAAGGGTGAGAAACATCATCCACGAACTCTTCCCTTCAAGAGAGCACTGGACGAGAGATAGACCGAGCAACTACTCCTTCAGGAACGAAGATGGGTTCACCGAAGTCGAGCTTCTTGAAGCGGCAAAGAGGATGAAAACTGGGAAAACCCCGGGCATGGACGAAATCCCGAACGAAATACTCCAGATAGCGGTGGAGGTCTATCCCGACTATTTATTAAACATGTTCAACCGCTGTCTTAAAGAAGGTCTAATCTTCACGGACTGAAAGAGACAGAAACGTTTTATCCTGTGTTAATAAAGGAAAAAACCTGAAGACATGTTATCGTCCTATAGACCCTGTGCCTCTTAGACAGCGGGGAAATTGTTCGAAGGGCTGATTCTCCAAAGGCTCGAAAAACACCTTATCACTAATGAAAATCTGTCCACTCGACAGTACGGATTCAGGAAAGACCTGTCGACGACGGATGCGATAATGGATGTGATACGCATCGCGGAGAGGGGTAAAGCCGGTTCCGGTAGAAAGAAAGGTTTTTGTGGACTGGTGGCAATCGACATCAGAAACGCCTTCAACTCCGCGTTCAACTATTGTGGAACGTGATGTATGATGATCTGTTAAGAGTAGACCTCCCCAGTGATTGCCAACTGGTAGGTTATGCAGACGACACTCTTATTATTTGCCACAGTGTCTCAATAGAGCTTTTCGAACTGAGAGTGAACGAAACTCTTTATAGGGTGAAAAGACTGCTCGACATGAGACACCTCTCAATAGCGGTCGAAAAGACAGAGGCTGTGCTGGTAACAGACAGAAGGGCATTTAGCTTCCCCGAAATTTTCATATGGAACTCAAATAATGTGGAGAAAGCAGATAACGTACTTGGGAGTGGAGATCAACCACCACCTAATCTTCGCCTCCCACATCCGCGAGACGGCTGACAAGGCAGCAGAGACTGCCGCGAACCTCGCCAGGTTGATGCCAAACGCGTGTAGACCGCGGGAGGCGAAGAGACGAATGATCTCCTGTGCTGCCCCCTCGAAGATGCTGTACGCGGCACCAGTATGGGCGGAGAAGCTGAGGAAAGAGGCAATTAAAAGATCGTATGCCATAATACAGCGACGGTTGGCGGTGAGGATGGTGTCGAGTTATCGGACTGTCTCAGACAGCGAAGCATTAGTGCTGGTCAGTGTACCCCCAATAGACCTGTTGGCAAGGGAACGCAGGGCAATATATGACGAAGTGAGATTGCTCGCGGATGCCGCACGTGAAAGACCTACGAACAAGAATGTAGGCGCCTTAAATGAGCGCGCTCACTCCTCACTCCTGTTGGAGTGGCAAGAGAAATGGGACACAGACACCAAGGGTAGGTGGACCCATCAAGTGGTTACGAATATCGAACCATGGATAAATAGGAGACACGGGGAGGTCAGCTATTACGTAACCCAAGTACTGACAGGACACGGGTGCTTCAATGCGTACCTCCACAGGTTTAAGAGAGACGGCGACCCCAAATGCGATTTATGTGCGGGGAGGAGAAGGACGACGCCTACCACATGGTGTTCGCTTGCAGCGCGTGGGACAGGCCGAGAATGGTGCTGAATAGCAAGTTGGAGAGGTCATAGCTCCGGCTAACCTGGTTCAGCGAATGTGCTCCGGGGAGAGATTGAGTATTATTCATGAGTATTTAATATGTATAATTAAGAAGAAGGAAAGAAGATGCAATGAGTAAACAGGAGTAGAAACCCTGCTATCTTGCACCTAAAGGGAGTAAAAGCCATGCTACCTGCCTGTCTACCCTGGAAGTTATGTCTCGCGACGGTTCCGTGGAGAGAAGGGTTTTTTTTAGTGAGTAGACCTTCCGAGGGAGTCCCACACTCCGTGCGTAAAGCATATTTCCCCTGCAGAAAAAATGCTCATAAATACTACTCTAATAACATTAACATTACTCCAGACATGTAAGATCTAGTATTGAAAGAAAATTATTCGTGTCAGATAAAAACCAGTAGTTCCTGAAATAGATTCGGAACATCTACCCATCAAAACTAGCATTGATGGGTATAAAGGGCGTATGCAGCACTATAGCAATAAACTGTTCTAGGAACAAACAAAGTGGAATTATTTCCAAGAGTTATTGCACTGTAACATACTGAGACCGTGAATGAATAATCAAATAATTAAAGCACGTTCTCAAAAATTAATAAAAATTACTATTCAGAAAAATTAGATAGCAGAGGGTGAACTCAGAGGGACGGTCAGACGGAAGCAAGAGAGAGGATTTTCGGCGAAGTATCACAGGTTCTTTTAGAATTAGAAATATGCAAAAAGAACCATAAAAACTATTATTCTCAAAAACTCAAAGAAGCAGCGCCGAGTTCCCACGCAGAGGAAGAGACAAGTTCGAACATGCCGCAACGTTTAGAAAAAGATCCTTTAGAAATTCAAATAGCAAAATTTATTCTAACAGACAGCCTGCAGAAGAAGCGGATACCAGGGAATATTATTTTCCCAAAGCAATACCGCATAGAATGAAGCGAAAAAGAAAGAAAGATCGCAGCGGTGGCAAGCGGTCAAAAAGAAAAAGGTCCGGGGACGTAATAACTCGCCTCGGAAGAAAGAACGAAGTGGGTACGCTGCAGATATCTCAGGGGACGGCGGAAGGGATGAAACGGAAGGTTTCGCCTCGGAAAATTTTGGAAGGTTGTCGGCAAGCTACATAGGCACAAAATTCAAAAGAGGTCATATAATTTAAGTTCAAGGAGGGTGCTGACGATTTAAGCAAGTTCCAACTTGAATTTTGGCGGGTGTCAGCTCAAAATCGCTGCGCTAAGAGAGCTATAAAGTCATAAAACTTGGGATCTAAGAAGCATGCCGCACAGGCAACTGCGCAGAAAACCGTCACAAAGGCTATTGTTTGAGAGGGAACAAAATGGCGGAATGACCGGCGTCAGTAGCGAACGAAATCTGGGAACAAAGCAAAATTGTAACTACCAATCAGAAATCAAGGGAGGAGCCAAGGGAGGCTATTAGCAAAACGAAATTTCAAAAAAGTTCTTTTCGAAAATAACCAATTAAAAATGTAGTGGGGAGAAGAGACACTAAACTCACATTGGGTGGAGGAACTATTAGGGAAGGGAATGTCACATGACAGGATTTTACCACAAAAAGTAGGGCACGGGAGAACGGGAGGATAAGTTTTTGAGCAGAGAAGAGCATGAGTTTTTTTAGTAGGAGAGCCTCAGTTTTTGAGGAAGAGAGCATACGTTTTTGAAGAGGAGAGCACACGTTTTTGACGAGAGAGGTACGGTGAAACGATTCGCGAGAGAGGAGAAGTTTTTGTACAGATCAGATGATCAGATCGTGTCGCAGCAGATCATCATAGGTTTTTTTGTCTCTCGTTCAAATATTAACTTTTGATCAAATTGTGGATCAATCATTTTGAATAACTAAATTTTGGATTTCGAGTTGAAGATATTCCAAGAAATATCTTCAAAATGTTGTATTTCTCAAAAGTGATACGATACAACAAATTCATTTAACGAAGTGCAGTTTTCGGGGATAGTAGAGACAAACAAAGTGCGAATCATCCGAAATTAACAAGTTTAGAGTGATAAATTATTCGAGTGAACCAGTGCATCAAAATAAGTAACATTATGAGACTTGTGAAATAAACTGTGCTGCCGATGAACAATATTATATGAGCTCAAGTAATGCAGATCGTAAGAAGCGCCAAATTTAATCACAAGTAATGAGTACATAACAGTATTAGAGTATCCAAAGTCTGTATTATGAATAGTGAGAAATCAAGAACTAACAGATAAAAGGAACTATTTCGTCTCGCCAAAGAAGTTCGATCAGATAATTAATTGACTCCAGCGAGAAAGGAAAGTAATAAATTTCAGAGAAACGTTAGCTGCAAAGTAGTCACTTTCGTGTAATTGTGAGCCCAGAGCAGGCAACGTCTTTGCAAAGTGTGTCATACCGTGAGTTCACTGCATGGTCAGCCAGAAGGCATGATAGTAGCAATTAATCAAGTGACCACGTAATTAAAGTTAAGTATTGTAAAGAACGACTTATTAAATGAATGCAAAGTGATTCGGGTAACAAAGTGAAACTCTGAAACTAGTCGCGAGCGTGGAGTAAATGGGGCGGTAAAGAAGATAAAAAGGGAGTGAACATTTGCGAGGAAAATTGAAGTAGTGTCCTCAACAGTCACGAGAGAGGTAATATGAATTTGCTCACCACCCAGTAAGACATTATCAGATACCATAATCAATGTACAAAGGTGTAAAGTGTTTTGAAATTGTTATAAGGCCAAGTAAATTGTAATTAAACGTCATCAGGCCCAGTGTTAAGTGTGTTATGTGCATTAAATGTGTTAAGAGCTCAAAGAACAGCTGAGACCAGTAACAGAAGACCGTGGTGAGTTACTTTTAAGAACGAGAGGTCATTTTCGTTGCGCAGTAAGCGTATCAATGTGTAGAGACCTTGCAATTTGTGTAATAGGAATTACTTTCATTAATATCTGTGTAAGTGTGTAGATCAATTCATAATTATGTTAATCAATAAAATACGTTTGATGTTGTTTGAACACCAGTTTGTTGTGTTTTCATTGTAGGTAGATCCCATAGGAGTGAATGTCAGGTCCCTTCCCCTTTTGGTTCATTAAGATAAATTTAATTTATTTTTATTCTAAATTTTTTAATGAGACATTATTTCTAATAATTATCAATAATTAATTAATTAACTATTATTAACGATTCAGTACATCTCAATACCTTTCCCAATTACATGTGCAATAAATGTAAAATATTTACAGTTAATGTTAAATTTGGTAAGGGTTATATTTTAAAATTTCCTGGTTTAGTAACATTTGTCTCTAATTATTCTCCTTTCTCTGATCCAGCTTTTATAAGGAGACCGAAAATTGTAGAAGTGACGAACAAATACTTTTGACATGTACTACAGACGTAGATACTTTGGGCGAAGACGTTACGGACGTAGAAACTACTACAGAAAGAAGACTTTCTACAAAAGACGTTGGTTTTCAAGAGTAGGTATTATTTCTACCTTGTCACCTTTGCAATACATTACCGAGACTGGTTATGGAAATTTACAGTTTCAAGGAGAATGGGGAATGGGAACTATTATTGGATCCGTTTTAGTTAAGAAAATAAGTGATTATTTAGGTGAAACAGACAAAAATGACGTTACTGTTCATAAAGAACAATAGATAATGTTTTAATTAGATCTATGCAGGTTAATTTTTTTTTACCTTTAGACAGAATGGTTCTTATGCTTATGTTAGAGGTAAACCTAAATTGTGAAATGTGTAGTGAAGAACCTTGTAAGACACGTACTTTAGCAATAAAAGAAAAAATTAAATTGAATTCATGTAATAAAAGAAAATTAAATTATAATCAATGGGAGGTGTATATTGATCCGTACAGTATAGATTGTGATAGTAGGAGAGAGATTATGTTCCATACAGGTAGTTCTAAAGAACCATCATGAGTTATATCTTCTGATTTTCCACAACTCAAACTTCATGGATGGAAAATGTATAATTTATATAGGAAATTGAACATTTATCATAGAATTTTGTTTAAAGCTAATAAAGTTATGAATATATCTACTTTTCAAAATAAAGATTGGAATAATATATTGTCTGAAATGGAATGTAATGACTCTGCTATGAAGACTTGGATGTGTCTGAATTTAGAAAATGTTACTTTACCTGCTTCTGCTAATAAATTAGAATGTTCTGTACACACTTTAGCATATGAAATGAAAGTACAATATGTTTTATCTGGGAAAAGATCTGGTGTAATATAAAATTTTTATGTTTTGTTGTTTGTGGCTTGAAATACAAGATATAATTGGAAGTAAACATATTTTACCTTTAATTGTGTTAAAAAACCTGTGGATTCTTCCTCTGACCTACAAGGGGCGTATTATAATATTTACTTTTTGTTATGGAAATGGTTTAAATATTGAATTATTAATAGAATTCTTAAGAATTAATAGAAAAGAAAATATGACTTTAGTTGTAGAAAGGATATTACGAAATTAGTTCATTATTTTGAAGATGATATTTATGGTAGAGAAAGACGTTCTATATATTATTATTTTGATTTATATGATTATTTTGATTTTGAAACAATTTACGTTGATAACTTTCGGTCAGGTGAAAATGGTGACAAACCGATAATCGAAACCAGGACTCCTGCTTTGATCGCAGGGGTGTTAACCACTACACCACCCGTTCGCCTTCCACAAGCGTACACCACTTCCACTCAGACCTAAGGAGTTTGATGCATTGAGAGCTGGATGGCCGAGGGTGAGAGGGTACTGGGGGCCATTGCCCTCGTGGCAATGTACGGCCGTGTCCACAGTCTGTAGTCTGTGTCGCGGACAGTTTATGACCGTCCCCGGACATTTCTTTCTGATTCTCGAATACTCTTCTTATCATTTGTAAAGATTCACAAAATTGAAATGTCTTTTCGTGAGATATTCACGTTTTTATAGAAAGAATGAATCTTTCAAGAAATCTTAGTTTATTTATTTATTTTTAACAAAACATATAATATAGCTTCGACATATTTCCTCAGTAGTTAACGTATTACATCCTGCTCCCATGCTCTGATGTATTATGCCGCGCTGTACCGCATTGTGTACTGTTCACATCTTGCGGCATTTTCTGTATAAGGAGTGAAATATACCACTTCACTTTTTTTATCTCTGTAAATGGAGTATCTGCACCCAAAAAGTGTATTCGAATCAGCGTCATACAAAGTGAACTCCAGAAGACTAGTTCTAATGTGTATTGAAGAGAGTTTAAGAAATTCGTTCTTTCCTGGAAGGAAACCAAATTTTACGTGAGAATTAACAGATTATCTGGGATAAGTTTTAATAATAATTCTACGTTCATTGTCATAACATGATAATAGTTGTATGTGAATGAAAATAATTTAATTAAGATCTGTAAAAAACGACTGTCTTTAGGTGAGAAGATGAAACGGCAACTCGAGTTGAGTTTCAATACTGTATGTGAAGAAAACAAATTGCGGAATAAGTTTTAAATGGATATCAATTTGAAACACTAAAGATAGCTGTACTGCAACATATATCAAGTTTTTTTGAGGATGCCGTATCATATGTATTGATGATAATCTGCTAAAACTATATAATGTCCATTTGCTCGTATATTACTAACGTTAAATTAGTAATATTGAATAGAGATCTAGTAATTGACTACCTAGAAATATATCTTCAAAAGGAATGATAGTTAAAGATGTTTGCTATCATAGTATGTGCAAGATGTGCTATCGCATCTGGTGGGGTGCAATTTATTTTGCTAAATTGAAACTAAATGCTTGATAAATAACGTGCGTTATCCTAACATTTGCGAGGTTTAATAAATAAATTGCAGATACGCAGAAAACTTCTATTATAATAACAACAATAATTTATTGAGCTTCAAAGATAATTACAATGATGTATTGTGAGTCCTAATACTTACAAAAGTTACAATAACAAACAAAATTTAAATGAAAATAAAAACAATATAATAATATAAAATGTTTTTAGCAATATTCATTTTGCTTAGTCGAAACAAAAGTTAATCAAAAGATGCAATAATTTTTCTAATTTTACGGTGTAACAATAATTATTTATTCTGGTATCAATGGATACCTATGAAAAGTTTGTTTATTAAATTACTTTTATTTCATTAATTTATGAGAATATATATATTTATTCTAAAGCAGAGATATGTTATGACATTTTTCCTGCACCTTAGGTCACCTTCTGCACCTTTGTTCTGATGATTTTCCTGCTACAAATGGTGTGTAATATGGTAGATACTGTCATTGAGAAATTCTTGTATACTGTAGTATAGTTTCTATTGTAAGATTTTTCTATGACTTTTTTGATTAGCTTGTTTTTAGAACAGTTTTTTATTCATTATTTTATTATGTTGGTAAAATACATGTACGATTTTCTGTCTTTCAGATCAATACGATTTAAGCTAGTTGTAACCTATTCCACAAATTTCATAACTTTCTAGTTTACTGAAGAGAATTTCGTGACTAATTATATCAAAAGATTTTTTGAGATCAAAGAAAAATCGCACAGAGGTTTCTTTCTCTTCTACCGCAATCAAAATTGCATTGAGAAAGGCAGAGCAGTTTCAGTGGATCATTTTTCTCTAAATCATTTTTGAGAAACCTATGAGAAGTGATATAGTCCTGTAATTTGTCACGTTATATTTATCACTTTTTTGTGAAGTGCTTTAAAGATAGCACAACATAACTTGACTACCTGTTCGAATGAGGATATTATTTCTTGAGTTTAGGTCATAAATTCATCATCCATCAGTTCATCAACATTTCGTCTTCATCGGGGCTATACACACCAAATGAACACAAAAAATTTCTTTCAAATCACACAGATATTTTTTAAATCCAAATTGACAAGTCTAATAACGCCGTTTCTATTTAAAAGATAATTTCAATGAAAACGTGTATGAGAATGCATGCGTTCCTATACCATTCATCCGATTGAGATGAAACTTTAGCAAGTGTTTGTGCGCCCGCCCGCGAAGGTTTCCACCATGAAATAAATAATGAAAAAATGAAATCCATATTGCAGTTAAATCATTATTGTTGTCATTCATTATTGAATGTATGTTGTCATTCATTATGAATAAGAAGTGATTCTACGGATAAAACGTTATTCTTTTAACCGACACTCGTTGACAAAATACAAGTTATTCTTTTATTGAGAGTAAATAAATAAAGAATGAAAAATTATTCTTTTATTCGACACTCATTGACTGACGACTAAACTAGTTGTTCTTTTTTAGTTACAATAAATGATGAATAGCGTGTAATTCTCTTAATGTGCGGCAAATAGAAGATAACATATTCTTTTGTTTTGATATTTTTATTCTTGGCACTGTGACGTCGGCGAAACACGCATTTAAATTATTTCCTGGAAAACTAACCCTTCTGGTCAGAGCCGTTATTTAGTGTTCTCAGAAATATTAATAAATGCTTCAAATGAGCATTGGCGGCATAAGGGAAATTCCTCTTAAAGAATCCATTAGCTAAGCCGATTATTTTCAAGAAGAGAAAGGCCAAGATATTTGTCGGAATGGGACCCATGAATGGAGGCGGAAAGGAACGCTTTTCACCAGGGGAAAGTACGCTGCCTAGTGAAGGGCAGTGGGCTTACCACCCCCTGCGGTTGGTCGGAGGGTGGGCCAGCAGATGACGACAGCAGGATTCCCGGAGAAAGGGAGTTGCTCCAGTCACGTGACAGAATGAAGACAATAAGAGACAGGTGTTGGAAGAGACGGGGCGGAGACGTCTGATATGTTCAGAGTTGAGTCCACAGATCACTGAGATGTGATCTGGAGAACTGTACCTCACAGGTAGTTGCGAGTCACTGTTATTTACTATTTGTATAAATTGTAAATGTTAAAATTGTAGATACAGAGGTAGATTAATTTTATTAAATGTATTAAATTATTCACTCTGTGTTTACTTATCCGGGAAACTGGATTGGTGGCAGCGAGAACAACGAATCCTTTACTAGTGACGTGGTAGGTGCTCTAGCGACTACGTCATAGTAGATATTTAAGTGGCAACGGTGGATGTCACAGTATACGGCAACCAACGGTGTCACAGCACCCAGGAGACTCCTTGATTCTAATTGTTTACAATTACATTTTACTCACAGTGAAGTTTGAACATTTCGTGGTTAAAAGTTACATGACTGACTTCTTTTTTGAAGTTTTGTGTAAAATGGTTTTATTAAATAATGGTTTATATTATTTAACTACACGCACATGGCATATTTTACACAATTATTACGTCACTTAAATTAAACGCGTCTGGAGCCGGTGGTCGAACGTTAAAACGGTAGCTCTTATTGGGACAATAACTAGATTGCGCGCTACGGCGGGAGGCACCCCGCAGGTCCTGGAGAATTCCTATAAACAGACACCCCCTGCCTGACTAGCAGGTAACATAGCCAAACTACCCGCACTCAAGAAGCAAATAAACTTACCTGCGGTGAATTGTAATCATCGCGTTCTGTTTCCAACATTTAAGATAAAAATTCTACCAAAAAGGTGGTTCTGACACACAAAAATTTGTAAGCGTCGTGCGTCGGATTCTAAGTCCACGACACAAGAAAGGACTACTAATTCTGAGTTGCGCCGTCTCTGGGATCTTCTCCTCTCACAGTCTATTGAGTTGGAAGGACGTTTTCTTTAGCCGGTGTTATTTACACTGGGCGGAGATTCCCTATCTAGTATAAAGAAGACAACTGTGCTACGATAGCTTCCTAAGGCCTTATACTTGATTTGTGCTAGGCCACATTGGTCTAGAAAATATTCTAACACAAGATATCTTACTCCTACATCTACATAAATGCACCATAAGCTTGTGCTAAGAGCTACAACACCATGAATAATTAAAAACCCATTGAGAGCCATCTGTTACTATCAAGCTAGTGACTTTAATTAATAACAGAACTTTAATATTAATATTATGACTTGTTGGCCTAAACAGTTATGGTAATATGGCCTTATTAGAATCATGAACTTGTTTACTCCCAATAAACTCATTAGTCTAGTAAAAACAGGGATAACGATGTTGGAACAATGAAATACATATATGAAAACAATGAACAACATGAATTTAATTTAGCAAAAATTACTTCAGTTGTAAAACTTGAATGAACTTAATCATTAAATAAGAACTTCAAAAATCATTTTCTCAGAATTTCTCACATTAAATTTGACTTTTGAATAACATAATGAAACAATCAAGAAAAACGTATATTCTCTCTCTACATACAGCTTTCTTGAATTAAATATTCACGAAGGATTCTTTTCTGCAACTGGCGTCTTGCTTGTCCTCCAAACGCCTCGTTTTCACGCAGCATTCCGCCAGCATCACATTAACTACGTATTGAAGATCTAGTGACCTTGGGTCCCCGAACCCCACACGACTAAAAAATTCTCACTTTTTAAAGGTGAGTTAAGTTCAGGTGTTAGAAAGGAAATATAACGAACATTGACCTTTTTATTACGTAAATTCTTACGAAACATCATCACTTCGTAATGCTCCTAGTTATTAAATCAGATAGTAATTTCTTAAATAAATTAATTTAAGTTCACTAGATGGTTTCTGACACAATGTAGAGCAAAAGTTGCACTATCTATTCACCGTCAAAAATTATCAGAAATTCACATGTAATTAACTAATTATCTATTTGTAAATTGATTGCAATTATAAGGAATATTCAAATAAATCATTCACAGTTAATTAGTACATATAATTTTACCGCAAGCTTGATTATGCAAGTTCTTTAAATTCATCAAATCGTCGTAAATTCTTATTGCACTTATTGCGTCTCGCGAACAATAATACATAATTATTAAATTTGAGTATGTAATATCATGATTTGTGAAGATAATCAACATTATAAAGTTAAATAGCGTCAGTAGTATGTCTACACCGATTTCTAACCACAAACCGGAAGTGAGAATTCCTGTTTGTGGCTCGAATTCGGTGACACGTTGTGCGGGTTGCGTTTTTGTGATAAAGAGTTGCGATAAGAGCACTGCTGGTTAGAAGTCATGCGACTCCCGGCTAGCGGTTTTAAGATACGAGCGTCACCGGTTTCGACACAAAGAGGAAGTGGGCAATGGGGTGGTGTGAGGTTGATAAGAGCGCTATGCGAACATAACCTCGCTTCTGGTGGACTCCAATCGGTGTACACGTTGATCTATCTCCTGCGACAACCTGAAACACACTGCGCCGACTACAGGTGAACGGCTGCACAAGAGCTAGTCGAGAGTGACATCATACCCCCATACCCCCCCCCCATCAAGATGTAAACAAATCTGATCATGCTCTCTCGAAGGTCGAGTGTGACGTTATACTCCTCACCATTGCATATCTAACTTTGTGTAACCATTGTGTAAACATTTTTTATTAAACTATTTTTTTTCTGAAATTATTTTTTTTTCTACTTTTAACCATTTGTTGAGACTTGAAGAAAAGACTGTAACAATAGTCCATATAACATCCTGCTTTGAATGCGTTCTCTTGTACGACTGACGAGATCTTCACAAGTCGCATGAATGTGTTCTTGTGATCCTATAATGAACATGGCGGTTGCATGAATGTGTTGTATTACATCGATTACCATATCAAGTAATTCAATGAGATCATTAGGGAAATGACTCATTCTTTGAAAAAAATTCAAAAGAGCTATGATGTAGAAGAGTTTATGTCTCGATAAATTCTTTATGATTTCGGTTAAGTCTTTATGATAAATCAGATTGAGGAGCTGACTCGTCAAACATGGAACAAATCGATAATGAATAAAAGCGGTTTGATGATCACTGATCACAGGATGTGAAAAATTCGTGTGTTCCAATAATTCATCTTCATCGATATTGCTTACAATCATAAAGTTAAATATGGTTATTTCATTCAGCTGCTGTAAAGGATAACGACATAATGTATGATCTCTTTTCCAAAGTTTAATGCAAGTTTTACAGAATTTGTGGAAGCAAGGTGTGATAAATATGTTCGATTTATCTTCTAAACAAATAGGACACAACGTCATGGTTGCAAAAGGAGAATCACGAGAAGTGTACAGGTAAGAATACAATCGAGGATAATGATAATCCACTTCCACATTGAAGATTCACTCGAAGGTGGAAATGTTAACGAACTGTGTCACGTTTTCGTTCGCGTTCGTCAAAAATGCGACTACTCTGTTCATTTGACCATCCGTCATGAGACGAGTAACCAACTGAACCAAAATAACTGTCGACAATTGAATTTACAATACACATTGCGCGTACAGTTATCCTTATCGAAAACGTCTGACATAGAACAAGAGTTAGGATGAAAGAAAAAACGAGACCCAAATGCGCAGATTCTTTACCTTTTTCCTTTTTATTGTCCTGCAAAATGATTGTCAACAGCAGCAGGCAATCGATGACAGACTTGTTCCGATGCCCAAGTGTAAGAATGACGAGTGGTAGTTTCTTCAACATCTGATCATCCAATACAGAGAGTTGACGCGTGAGTAGTCTTCAATAGCTCGGCAAGCGTCGTCATCATCCAGGCATGACGACATACTGTGTTTACAATATGCTGTCCCTCACCTTAAATAGCTTACTAGTGCATACATGCGACCGCATAATGCTCCTTGAAAACATTCGGCCACGTACAACCGTATAATGCTCCTTGAAAACATTTGGCCACGTACAACCGCATAATGCTCCTTGAAAACATTCCGTCACGTGCAACCGTATAATACTCCTTGAAAACATCCGGCTACGCACAACCACACAAATTTAATCCCCTTGAAAAAATATCTGGTCACATGTATTCCTGTGGATAACAAGAAACGTAACATTACGACTGACGTTTTTAAACCGAGACTATATACCACAATTGAAGAGTTCACATTTGACCTCTTTACTGGTCATAGTCATCGATCAATTGACTCTGTGACATTACATCTGCAGACTAAAATGAAAATGCTCTGGTATGGTTTTAGCGTGAAATGTCAAAGATCTCCCATGTAAATAATCGTCTTCAACAAGGAGTAAATACAACTTTGTATAAAATACTTTCACGGAGAATTGTTTCAACAGATTGTCCCCAGAATCTTTCAAAAGTGAGACATAGTTCATGAATTGCATACGCTGATACCTCAATGTATTTCCTGCCAGAACAACAACTGGAAAACTGAAGATGATTGATAAACCACTGACAGTGCTTGCTATGGTAATAATAACATTGTTGCGATGGCAACATTTGGAAAGGAAAAAATTACTTCTTAATATTTCCAGTTACTTAGTATATTGTCTTACTTAATTTCTCTAATTAAGTAAACATTAACACACATTTGTGAATAATTCATGTTGTGGCTGTATACAAAGAATATGTAAACAATATTGTGAAGACATGGAAAATATACTAATTCCTTTACTAAATATTGCAAAAAATAGGTTCTTACATTGAAAATAGACACCACCATATTGAATAGGCATAATACGCATGATAATAATCTTGAAACACATATATACATATACCATAATGATATAACTTGACCCATTAAAAAAGTTATCTTTCAAATCATCTGTACAAAAAAAATAATGCAATCACAAAACTTTTAAATCCCGACAATATTTTGAGCACATGGAACAATGCTTAATAAATATGTTGCGTAATACAAATTACTAAAATAGAAATGATGTTAAATGTTTTCAATACCTATCATAAAAATAAATGTTAAGAAAAGAAAATAATACAAAATTATATGATTTAGATTTACTGCCGCAAATAATGAATTGATTTCATATAAAACGTATTCTTGTCCAGTGTTCAACTCTTTTTCACTTGTGGTAAGACATTGTTTATGATTTACTCAGATAAAATGTATTTTTTGACTTGCATCCCCATTCACTGTACGTTAATTCTTGAAAATTTATAAATATTATATT
>NNCF01129955.1:1440183-1519727 GCA_002313205.1 Laupala kohalensis
ATTAATTAATAGGAAGGTGCCTCGACTAGCTGTATCTCAGGGTTCCACTAAAAATTGGGTTCGCAATTTTTTACCTATGGGAAAGAACCATACTGGGTTTCCACATAGAGGAAAACCCTTTGTGACAAATTAACTTATTGACTTTATTAACATACCCTTGTACAATAATGATAAAACCCTCATGCAATCCCCCCAAAACACACGTTATTCCCTGCCAACGTTAACATGAACACACTGACATTATCACTGAATTCGGCTTCAACACAACAATCAGGAATTTTAAACAGATTTAAATTCTAACATAAACATTAAAACTTCAACTTCAAGAAAATAAAAAACACTGAATTTACATGTACTCTCTCTTCTTGAAAAAGCTGTTACCTTTATGACAAATAAAAAAGATAATTAGGCGGAGTTCTCTTGTGATAAGTGGCCCCTCTTTGCAATAATGAAGACCACAGTTTTAGACCTCTTTTTACAACAAGTTCCGCACTAGTCTTTTCGCACCAGCGCATTACGACGTGGGTTGGACGCCACCAACCGTCGTGCAAATACCTCATCAGATGATCAATCTAACACGACAGTGGTGAGTAGAGGGTGCGTTGACCTCGCAACGACGGCCAAGTTCCGATCTCGGGGCTGCTCCTTTGTGGTGGTGCAACCAGCGACAACTCGACAGGTGGTGACTCCCTTCCTTCAGCTGACAGCTCGAGTGCCCTCAGGCGTGGCGTCGGCCAGATCTCGGTTTCTCGGAAGAGCTCGCCGAAAAATGTTAGCCCAAACTAGAAGCTTCGATCCGGACAACAACGAACTCAGGAATCTCATCTGAGATTCTGAACCAATCAGTTAACTTTAAAATAACTGAGTCGTCGCTCTGCTCACGAACAATCTACCAGACTTGTTCGATGCTCCCGAAAAACGACAAGTAGTGAGCCGCGCGATGCATCTTCAAAAAAGTGAAATACTGGTGTTCTGAGCGAAAATCTCGAAATACTGGATGCGAAAAATCTTCGAAAATAATCGAAATAATAATGGGTCAAAACACTCGAAATACTCGTCTCAGAATAGTAATAAAAATGTCCGCGAAATATCTCATGTAATGTCTGAATCTTCATTTGCAATTCCTTAATGAGTTTCATCCCTTCCTACACCTCTTATTCCATTTCCAAAGTCCTCATTTTTTTAATTCAACGTGACCAAAGTTTCAATTAACATCACTACTTCCCCTCCCGTGCTTCAGTTCCGATTGTGGATTTTGAGTGTTTTTCATTTCACGATCCGCCAATCCTCGGGTGTATTTTTGAACCGTCTTCAACCGTTATTTCGTAACGCCTGCGTGTCCCTTTAACATCCCTTAATTATACGACCGGGATGGGTCGGCTACCCACTGCCCCGTCTCCCTGCGATTTCTATAGAGTAGTAAACCCTTTCTCCAACAGGTCCTAGCTTGTCGTGGCGTTGGTCGCTGCACCTTTACCAGATGTGGGTGTTTTCTTTGTCGGTGAACCGCGCGTTAGTTTCTCACGCCCGCGCTCAACGGTGGACTTTTAAATTCTGTGAAGTGAGGAGGATCTTCTCCCCTGCTCTGTAGCTCGTTTTCCGTGTTTGAAATGCCAGAACACGGCTGATTTCTGCTGTTTAATTGCGAAATTCACCACAGAGTACTTGTACTTGTTGTACTTGTCAAACGTACACGAAAATCCCGAAACAGCTTAATCGTGATAATGCAAATCTCATCATTGCTTTTCGACAACACGACATCAACCTTGATTTCATTTACAGAGAGCATGTCGGCACACACTTTTCCTCTTTTCGTGATATTAAGCACATGTGCGCCGAGGTTTGGCGACAACCCTACACTTTTCTCATCGATAAAACGCGAAACATGGTCGCTATCGCAAAGAATTCGATAGTTTTCTCATTCCACGTCTACATAAACATGACGTTACGCAACATGACAGTCCGTGTTTTTCAGGACGTCGAGTAGTGCGCAAGTGCGGATATTCTGCTTTGCTTTCCTCTGCTAATCCCCATAAGCATCTTACCGCACCAAAGGAACTGTTTTTAAAGCCATACGTCAAGGTATTGAGAGATAGAATTTGGATTCTTCTTCCTGGGTCGTCACGCCATAGAATCAATTGAAACATTTTGTCAGATGGTTTTATTTTAACCTGTCTGTACATGTTTTGAACGTCAGCACTGAAGGCTACTATATGTACTCTGAATTCTAATAATATATCCATTAAGTTTCGTTGAATTCGCGGACCTCCCATCAAAAGATCATTTATTGCATATCCCGTTGAACTGGGGGCAGAGGCATCAAAAACGACTCTCAGTGGTGCCGTGGAAGAATTTTCATTTCTCACTGCGAAATGAGGGATAATATAATGATTTTGTTCGAATACCTCATTTCATACTCTCGTGGCATGACCTAAATTCAAATATTCATCAATGAACGCTTTATAATCCTTTTGTAAACCTTCGTCAATGACGAATCGTTTTTCTAACATTAATAATCTCTTTTTGGCCAAATTATACGACTTTCCTAGCAACCTTGTTTCCTGATTGAATGGTAATGCCAACTGAAAACGCCCATCAGAGTGTCTGTCAGTGTTGTTTTTTAAATGTAACTCTGCTGGGTTAACCGATGACTTCTCCTCGTTCTCATTGAAGCCTTCTAATTCCCAAAATGATTTTAACTTTTCCTCAAGGGCCTTATTTGAATTATTTTCTTCTTGCATTGTAAAATTACAAGAATATTCTTCGTCCACCTCTGAAGGTATTGACCCAGCAATTATAAACCCCAGTCTTGAACTGATGATTGAGGGAAAACATTTTAAATTATCTTTTTTGTTGAGTAGTATTTGAGAAAATACCTCGCAATTCAACAGCATGTCAATTGGAGCGGATTTAAAAAATTGAGGGTCTGCTAATTTGACCTTGTTAGGGAAGGAAATCGAACTAATATTGATGTCTTTAATAGGCAGATTTGTAGATACCTTTGGGAGAATGACGCACTTGATTTTGTTGGTATATTTATGGTTGAAGGAAGACATAGTTACCATGGTAACAGCGTTTGACCCAGTTTTCAGTGAGTTAACCGTAGACAATTTTGTTTCTTGCTTAATTGTAATTTTTGAACTAATCTTTCAGAAATGAAATTTGATATGGAACCAGAGTCAATGAGCGCTCTTACAGGAAGGTTGTAACCGCTAGCATTTCTGACATACACAATAGCTGTTGGTAAGATAACCGCCCTTTCAATATCAACAGAACATTGTATTACTGTTTCAGCCTGAGAATCGTTTTGCTTTTCATTCGAGACCCTTTCTTCTACGTGTAATAAGGAATGATGCCTTCTCTTGCAAGAGAGACAGGTTTTGTTGGAACAAGTATGATCTTTTTTAAATGGAGCTAAACAATTAAAGCAATAATTGTTAGTCCTTACGCAGTTTTTTCTTTCCTTTGGAGACAATTTTAAAAACTTCGAACATTTGTATAATCTATGAAATGTTTCTGAACATAAGAAGCATTTTGAAGGAAAACTATGATTTGTCGAATCAATCTCATGGTAAACTACCTACTTTCTTTCAATATTCTCCCTTGGCCCGTGTTTATTTTGACTGTCTACATGAATTACAGAAGAATCCAATGACATCTCCAATGCCTTGACACGATTTCAAGAAATTTTATTAAGAGTTTTATGTCGTTTGAACCAGAAGGAAATTCCATGAACCAAGCCCTTCTCGTCCCCAAGTCCAATTTTTCTAAAAGAATAGTTTGCAATAATATATTTTCCAATCCTGAATCTAATTGTAACGTGTTTATCTCATCGATATGAGAAGAAACCTCTGAAATGAAATGTTTCATATCGTTCAAACTCTTTGATTTCAATGCAGACATTTTGATCATTTCCGAACAATGCTTCATAGCTAATTTATTAACGTCATGGTAATTTTCAATAAGTTTTTTCCAGCACAAGGTAAAGTTACGGTCATTTATGTCATAGTTTTCCAACAATCTCAACGCATCTCCTCTTAAGAATGAAATTAAATAATGCATCTTTTGAACATCCGTTAAGCATCTGTTTTTTACAATTAAATCAGAAAATAAATTAAAAAACCTAGTCCAATTTCCTAGCCGACCGGAGAAAACGGGTATTGAAATTGGAGCAAGTCTGATCATCCTTTGTGTTAAGATACAAATATTCTAGTTCAGATAACAATTCTTGGTTCAATATAACATCTGATTCCTCCATTAGCTTACTTAATTCAACCCAGACCGTTTCTATATGAGCTAACCTGTTCTCAGCTTGAGTTAATGACACTTCACCTTCGTCAAGAAATGATGACAGCTTGTGAAGTGATTTTTGTATATATAATAACTTCAATTCAAAATTTTTCTTTGATTTTGGCATGATGACTTACAACCGGATGACAATAAATGGTTTTAATACCTTCAAGGCAAGGAACAAGGAACTAAACAACACTTTTCAACACTTCTCAACCAGTTAGATTTCAATGTATTCTAACTTGATTGTATCTTTTAAGAGAAAATTTTTTTAAAGATGCCTGCACACTTCAAATTTTTTAAGGCTTGGTTTTTATTTTAAAAAACCTGTAAGAGTAAAGAGTAATCACATGTAGTAATAACATGCACTAGTAAGATTGCTAAAACAACTCAACTTGACAAGGTATCCATTTGAATGACAATCAAGGGTCTATTCAAGTTTTATACAAAAAAACAAGGAATTATGAAACATTAACACCTTGCAGAGAAATGTTCTAAGGAGCTAACATGCAAGAGTATAAGATTAATCAATTCTCTATTATCAACAGTCCAACCTGAGATGGTACGAGAAGAATACACAATGAAGAATTTTCACTTGTTAGTTTCACAGAATAATTCAATAAATTCTACCATATACTCATCTGAAGAACAGAATCTTCCGATATTGAGAGGTCCCTGCTTCGATCCTTGGTTTTCGGCACCACTTTGTTTAACACAAAACAAAAACTCTGCCTGAAAATAATCAGCCAGAAGACATCAGCTGCAAGCAGGATCCTAGGAACAGCGTTTCCACGAGAGTGAATGCAAAGATCACTTCAATAAAAAATACACCTATTGTTGAAGCAGAATTAATCTCATTGGAGCTTATAAAAAAAGATTTCATTGTCGTGAAGAATTTCAATTGCCCCGCCAATAATAAGTTCAATCAAGAAATAATTCACACTATAATGTGAATGTTAAATAAATGTTTCAATATGAAAAAATGAGCATAAAACAAATTATATACGATACAATACGTATTTTTTTATTCTTCGTCTCGTTGCTCGTAAAAAGGCAGCCCTAAAAATATACAATAAAAAAGAAACAAATGAATACCATATTATTCGACTGTCAAGGTCGAGCTAACGCCGCGCTCTCTGACGCAGGAATTCTGAAATATTTCCGTCGAGAACTAATAACCTTCAGCCGGTCACCGGTGCGCCCTGGTGGCGTAAGTTTAAACTACCCTTTTGCGAGGGAGAAACACCATGTATAATTTTGCTATTTACCACCACGGCCATCAGCCGGCTACTGAAGAATATTTTACTATATCTTCAAGGCGGGAACGTCAATTCTGCCGAACTGCGCAAGCGTGTGGCGCACCTGCACGCAAGAGCTGGCTGATCGTCTCAGGTGCTTTCAATCTGCCACCTGCACGATCATTTCGAAACACTCAACGAAGACGGAATATTCATGCTGAATGAGGAAACATATCCCCCTACAATCGGACTTTTGCAACTCCTCTTTTTGAGAACACCTGATTTCAGACACGTGACAGTGTTGAATAAGGCAACCTATAAACATCTTTTAAAGGAAACGAGTGCACATAAAAAGAAATACAATGCCGAATCGAGTATATATTTTACGCATTCCCAAAAGTATAAAATCATTAAGTCATTAGTGCAATCGAACTCTCACATAAGAGCGTCGTCAGACGTCTTACTCGTGTGGAGGCATCAGCATCCAAGAAAGGAAATGGTCTTCGTTTTGTTACATTTCCGCACTACACCTATTGGCGTGATCCGAATAAGCTCCTCGGACATAGCGGGGAAATTATCGAAATAGAAATCTAACTTCGTGACGCAGGACTCATACCATGAGAGAGAGAGAGAAACAAGCCAAAACAGATGACGTCAGAGATGAAGAAGAAGGATGTGCACACGATGCAATCACGCGAGAACTTCATGCTGCAGCACGTAAACGCTATCTCAGACGTCGTGTACTCACCAAAGAACTCGGCAATCTTTGGCAGACAGATTTAGTGAATATGAAGCCGTATGCCGGAAGTAATAAAGATACGTGCTACATTTTGACGGTGATTGGTGTCTATTCCAAATTCACGTGTGCAGAACAGATGAAGCGTAAGACGGGAGCTGCTGTCAAGAAAGCATTTCAACACATCCTCTTCATAACGCAAACCGATACTTCTAAAGACGGATCAGGGTAGGGAATTCTACAATAACATCATGACATCGCGGTTGAAGAGTAAAGGCATTCACTATTACTCCATCTACTCCACCATGGAAGCGTTTGTAGTGGAACGTTTCAATCGCACGTTAAAAGCGAACATGTGGCATCGTTTCTCCCCGGAAGGGACATACCATTGGTTGACCATACTGCCTAGTGTTTTGCGAGAGTACAATGCGCGAAAACATCGTACGGTCGGCATGATGCCGAAAGACGTTAAAGACTATAGACATGCAAACCGTCTATGCACGTGTCAAGACTCTCGATAAACGGCATCATCACATGTTTCGCACAGGCGATCGTGTACGCCTTAGCAAATGTAAGCACCTCTTTCAGAAAGGATATGAACCCTCGTGGACGACAGAACTTTTCAAAATTGTCAAAGTGCATCTCTTGAATCCTGTGACGTATTCTCTCCAAGATGAGCATGGAGAAGCCATTGCCGGACGCTTGTATCATGAAGAACTCATTCTCACGCTATCATAAGGATTTTTTGGTGAAGAACTTCGCAATAAATGTCCTTTTCGCTATGTTAAATGTTTGGGTTTCGATGCGAAGCATAACCGTGGATACATGAAAAGAATATTTCGCTATAAAGCGACAGTCACCTATTTTTTCTGTCAGTTCGCATGGAGGAGGGACGACGACGGATCCCGCTGTCATCGGCACCGATACCGACCACCACCATTTCGGTATAGACGTATCGACCGTCGTGGATCGAGAGGATAAACAAAAAAGAAGAAGAATCGTGTCACAAACATGCGAAATTGAATCATCGCATCGAGGGGGTGGATCATATTCCTCAACGCTACTGCGTGATGTGCTCAATGCAGATGTGATACAACTCGATAGCGCCGTCGTTTTGCTCGGTGGATATTGGTGTGAGAAAGTAAACGCATTGACGGTAAAACGCTCGCCTATACAGAGTGGAATCCAGCCAAAAGAGAGCAGCGACAGCCGCTGCATGCAATTGTTTTGTTTCCCCCTCCCATCTTTCTTGTGAAATGTGTCGTGATGCAATCGCGATGTGTACGCATCGTGATGTGATAGGGTGGAAGCTGCGTCAACTCTTATGTCATCATCGTTGTAGCTTTGTCAAGAGTAGAAGGAACAAAGGATGGTTAGTTGGGTTAAATGGTCCAACAAACATTGTGAATATGAATAGACCTATTTTTTTTATTTGCTACAACACTATACTGCAGGATGTTGTAATAACAACATATGGAAAGATGAAGGACTGGAGGGCTCATCTTGTAGGAGAAGAGGCATGTATGTTTTACATGTGGTTGACACAAAAAAAGAAACAAGATGAACTAGATAATTCACGTGTAAACAACTAAAAAAGATGAAATAAACATGTGAACTAATTTTTTTTTGTTTTTTTCTCTTCTCCCCCTCCCCTATTTTACATCCTTTCCCGTTGGAGAAAGAAAGAAAACAGAGAGAAAGAAAAAAATATTAATATTTTTTTGATTAAATTTTTTACATAATTTTATTTTATTACTTTTTTCCATTATTATATATTTTTTCATCATATCTTCAATGATGTATTGCGGATATTTTTCTTTATTTTCCAACACCCAATATATTATACACAACACATTTCGTTCACTCATTTCCAAATCCGTATACTCTGCCCATTTTGTTGATTGAACTAAGTGATGTTTACATTTTCAAAGTTTTGGACAACCATAATATTCTAAATTAGCAATTTCTGCATCTCTAGGAATAAATGGTCGTAATCACTCCACTTTTTGTAGTCCTTTGACCCATATCAAAGAGATTGTTTTTAAATCCTCTCCAAAAAGTGATATGGGATGCAAGCGCTATTATGCTTCCAATCAAGGTTATGTTGATTGTCTTTCAACCATCTCGCTGTTTGTCTATCTTTAGCATTCAGCATGTCAAGCGCGTCAAGTACATCGAGTTGCAGGGTAGATATATTTCCCTCACCATACTCATCACCACTCAAAATCGTTACGCATTTGAAAATAAATTTTGTTTGTCGTAAAACCTTGCATGTCGAAGTAGGGATGTCTAAAAATGGGGACAAACAAAAAACTTGAAACAAAATGAAACAAAAAACAAGTCTCAATATCATTCTTACAAAAAAATGCACTTACCTATATATACCAAGAAATCCTTTTTTTGGTATTTTACATCATGCTTTCTCATTTCATGTAACCATGCGTATCCGGAATCTTCTACTGTTTACGTGTTTTCCATGACAGAACATTAAAAGAGGAAAACAGAAAAAAATACATGTACACCTCTCTGCTGATGGTGCACAGTGATTACTGCGAACGCTTTATATAAAAAATTGTTTATATAGATGATGTTGTTATCCATAGGAAATAATACACGTGACCAGATGTTTTTTTAAGGAGAAACAAAAAACTTGTGTGATAATAGTGATTGGATGTTTTTCAAGGAGCATTGTGCGGTTGCACGTGGCCGGATTTCAAGGTTTTCAAGGAGAGAATTGTGCGGTCTATGAGAGTTAAGTAACATTATGTAATGTTATGCAATGTTAGGTAATATTATGTAGGGGTACATCACCTTGTTGTAGTGTTTAGCCAGATGATTAAAACCCATACTCATCGATAAAACATAGCAGTTGCATCATGGCTTGCATCACGCAAACATCTATGAAATACTATATTGTTAATCGTATTCAAGAAGTGTATCAACATCTGACACAAGAAAAAAAAACAGAATCGCATATCTTTTCCAGACTTTCACCTCTAAAGATAATGTGCTTAAGCGATAAGTTGCTATAAAGGAAGAACTAGAATCATTTCATGATGCGTTGCGTAGTGCGAGAAAAGATCTGGAAGAGAAAAAACATGCTTCGTAGTGTTCATGATGATGAAAGCGAAAATGTTGACACTAGGCATTTTGTTACCTCGACTGAGGACCAGCATATTAACACATTACATCATCAGTTAATTGAGACATTGAATCATCGGTTTGAACGTATTGACAAACAAGTCAACGAACTAGCAAAGCATATAGACGCTAAAGGACAAAATGAACATCTCTGTGAAGAAATCAAACAGCTGAGTCTTCGCCTTGCCGGACTTGAAGAAATTGCACAACGTGTTGCTTCGCTCGAGGATCGTTGCTTATTATCTTCTGAAGACGGAACGTTTGATGCAAAAGACCGTAGAATACAATCTGTAAATTTTCCTGTACATGATCATTATACAATTAACAGAGAGTATTTAGAACACGTCCTCGAAGAAAAATGGAAAGCTGACAACCACATTCAAGTCACCAAGGGACATCTTTCTTTTGGAAACAAGATACTACGTCAACTAGGAAGACCCCACGATAAAACAGATGCTATTAATAAAAGCTATTTCGATGAAAGATTTCAAAGCTTTGAACATACGTTTCAAGAACTGCTCCATTCACAATTGAGAAAATTAAGTTTAACCCGTTCCATGCATGAAGAAGAAGAGTTTAACTGTCAGAATGCAAAACGTATCAATGTTGCTGTTCCTAAAAATGATCAAGATGTTGTAACACTTCATTATCTAAACCAACATTACCCTGTAGCTTTTGTAGAATTAATTTTTTTGTTTGTATAAAGATTTTTTAATTTTCTTGAATTGTTTTTTTTTTAATTTATTCATTCCTGTATGAAACCTGTTCAGACTTGTTACATCTATTCTTACACAAAAAATCTAACCCGAACAGGAACTTGAACCCTAGAGCCTCAAGTAAAATTGTGACTCATGACGGCTGATGTAGCCTAAGCGTCCACCGTTTGAATCACACTATTGCGTTGTAAAATATGTTCAGACTTGTTTTACTGGTTTTGCAATGTTACGCAATGTTATATAATACCTTAGAGGACATTGGAGAGCATGTTCAGGCTTGTTTTCATCTTAGTGGGCAGAAGAGAGCCGTAGGGTAAGTATGACGTAACTCACGACCTTGGAGAGCATGTTCAGACTTGTTTTCATCTTGATGGGGAGGGGGAGGGGGGTATGACGCCACTCTCGACTATCTCTTACGCAGCCGTTCACCTATGAGTGCAGTGTGTTTCAGGTTGTCGCAGGAGATAAATCAACGTCTACACCGATTGGAGTCCACCAGAAGTGAGGTTATGTTCGCATAGCGCTCTTATCAACCTCACACCACCCCCATTGGCTACTTCCTGTTTCTGTGTCGGTCACGCGCTTATCATAAAACCGCAAGTCATGGCTTCGAATCAGCAGTGCTCTTATCGCACCTCTTATCACAAAACCGCGAAACGCAACCCACACAACGTCTACACCGATTTTGAGCCACAAACCGGAAGTCCCACTATCGGAGTAGACATACTATTAGCATCATGTTATGCACATTGCTAGCTGAATATCACTTTTTGATGAAAATCTTGAAAAAGTTTACATAAATTTCCAACTTTATCTTATAAGAAGTCTCATAGGAACATTAAATAATTGTTCAATAAGTAAATTACTGCAATTCAATGTATTTGCAGTTATTCTTTACCAACTAGTTCCACGTGTTCCTTACTCTACCATGCTGCGAACGAATGCTTCTTGCGTTTGAGCTATCTAAATCATCTTGGCTATCGGCACCGTCTGAGCAAAAATGCTTCTCGTCTTCCCAATTTATGCATATGACGCAATCTCTACGGGGTTCTCTCACTCCTACCGATTCCCAGTGCGCGCGCATCTCCTACTTTCTTCAATTAGTTACTTAATAATCCAAGTGTCTTCTTTGTGTCATAATTATGTTTCTAGTCGAAATCATCACAAATACAAAAATAAATAAAATAAAATAACATTAATTAACATGTCCAAATAGACATTATTGACATCACTTAATCCACCAACGAGGTAAGATTTTCTCTCTGGTCTAAAGGCCACTCTGCGACCCCTTTGGCGTTCTCAGTAAGGCGATGCGAGACAATAAGCAGAGACACGGAGCAAGACGGTCAAAAGGGCCAAACGGCCAAAAATCCAAACGGCGAGTACTGCAACAACCAGGATAAAAAGTGTTGCTAATATATTACTAAGTAAGTCCTGGACTCCGTCCTCAGGGTACATTCCTGGGAGGTACTTCGCAAAAAATACGGGGTTCATTTTTATCGCTAGATAACCGATGGTCGGAGACAGAGCTAGTTTCTAATGAAATAGAGATTGATTACCACGTCCGAGTGATCGAACTGTCAGATAATTTCTGTTGTGTCTTCTTTATCAGCACTTTAGGTGGTTATATTCGAGTGTGGAGCGACCAGAGTGCAATTAAAATCTAAAAAATCCGAAAGTTTTTGAAACTCCGGATTCAGGTGTAATTTGAATTAATCAAGATGCAAGTTATTCAGGTACGTCCAGGCCTCATGTATCAACGTGACGACGCTGGAAGGAATCCCCGGCAACCCGCAGGGAAACTGCTTGATAATAATTATTGTGTTCTCACACACGAGACCGTGAGGAGAGAGTCCTCGGTAAGCAGCGGGGTTGTTCCATTAGATCGTATGATTTATCTCCACAATTGGAGATCAAAGGTTGCCGAGGCTGTGTTATGATATAAGAGTCACTGGACAACTTCCCAATCCGCATGTAGGACCCCAATTGGCAACGGAAGAGGTAATTATGTTAGTCCGAAGGCACAGGTCGAAACAATGACCGCCGCTGGCGAGAACTGGGGGACGTGACATATCTATGGCTCACGTGGTTCAGAATCTGCAACGTTGGTCCCCGTAATAACTTTAGACTCGTTTCAGCGCTTGGCTAGTATGGCAGGCTCCCAATCCCGACCTGTTTGTCTAAGAGGATTTTTAACTTTGACTAAAATCTACTCCTTAGTGATAAGGCATTGTCAGCGGTAATTTATAGTAGATTGCTATGTCTTCAAAAGAGATAACTAGTTCATAATTTTTTCATGCAACAACTTCGTAAGTTGTTAAAAACCTTTTTGCAAAACCACAACAGCTGGAATTAAATGCCTCTTGCATTGGGTTAAAATATCTACTTGTTTAATTATATCTAGTAAATGAAATTGCCTAAGCACAGTGGCTGTTTTTTGTTCCAACATTACTTTGCTAGAGACTACACAACTCTCAAGCCACCCTTCATTACCACCTCTTAGTAATTGCAAGGTGACCCCCTCTGTTGTGCGTAGATGACTCGCAACTGCTTTCAGGGCCTCTTCATTCTGCTCTCCATACGCTTGTAACTGATAGCAGTGACTACCCCACAACACCAATGAAATAAGTCTCCGAGAAACTTGAGTGACCTTTTTCCGTATGTGGCCGTAGGTGACTGTATCTCGAAAGCCAAAATCTTTCTAGTTTATTCATCTCAAACTTTCTTAACCGTAAGTACATAGTTTGTATTTCTTAATGACAATGATCGTGGCGTTTATTCAGACACCCGTCATTCCGTATTCTCCAAGAAAACTCTATAAGATATACTTCAAAAGAGCGTTCCACTATTTCGATATTGTTTACAAGTTGTCTCAGGGGCGCGGTCTCAAAGCCCGGAGACGCTACAGCTTGACATACCTAAGTGTGCTCGGCCATACCAGTGGATGCAGATGTTCAGGAGTGCCGTCGGACCCTCAGATGTTCGTCAGCGGCTTTCGTCCAAAGTTACGAGAATGATTGGTGACACCCTGAACACGTGTCTTTTCACCACAATACGCTGGACGCTTAATGAGACCTAACCTTTCTGAGAGCGTGTATTTGTATGGTCGCGTACTAGGGCGAGGCGCCTGCACGGAGAGGGAAGCGCGTCCAAAGTTCTCACGGAAAATTCCTTCTAGAACCTTGGAGGAGACTTGCACTACGACGCACTTACGCGTGACAAAGGAGGGGCAACCGCATTCCTCGTCGTGTGAGCGCCCTGGCTGTCCACAGACGGATGCATAAAGAAACATGACAGCGTTTAGGTAGGTGCCACCGAGCTTACAGATTAAGTTGGGATACAATGAATTGAAGAAAAAAACTATTCGGGGGTTGGTACCCGAAACAGGTACGGTGTCAGCTGGCAGCCGAGACCTGAGTGCCTGCGCAGTGTGGTACCGTGAGACATGGATGCGAGCGTAGGAATGATTCTGATGGGTCTCTTCAGATGGATTATTACTTCATAATGTAGAATATAAGAATGACTGAATTAGTACAACGAAGGTAACCTCGCGAATGTGTGAGTGAATGATTTGAATACCATTAAAAAGTAGAATAATGAAATCATATGAATTTACAATAAATAAGAGAGTAATAGAAAAATAGAAATTAAACTAAATAAAAGAGTAATAGAAATTTAGAATAATAAAAAATATAGGAGTAAACTAATAAAATTAAAATATTACGTGAAAAATGTCACTACGTGACACAATATGTATTTGGATATAGCTTGAATTCATGAAATTGGCAATTCGTATTAGGCACCTATATTGCATCACATTCGGCAAAGATACATGACTTGGAGTATAGATGTAACATGTAGCGTGGAAGCGTATGTGTTAATAGTTATGCATTCTCTTTGTCTGACCTTGTATGTAGAAGATGGTTATTGTTTGATAATTTTCAATATCTTTCGATCAGATGTTCAACATGGATATTGTAAGTCAATGAACTCAACACGTTTTTGCGACTACACAATTATGAGAGTTCTTTGCACACACAGCCCATAAATAGAGTGTTCAGATGGTTCTCAGCCCCTTTTCTGCTCAGCTGCTGGTGGCGGTTTTACTCGTATGTTATATAGGGCTGCGTTTGAGTAAGTCTTTGTGTCGTCTGGTGTTTGTCTTTTCTGTCCATCATGTCTTGATCTTCCTATATGTTCTCTTCGGCGGGTTTTCCAACCATCTTCAAGTCATCAATTCGACCTGGTTATCTAAATTCCTGTAATTCTGAATACATAGTTTGTAGTGATTTTGGGGGTTAACATGGCCTTGTATTCTCAAATTTGCAATTGATTCATTTTAGGACCGATAATCCAAATTTTGTTGTATCTCTGTTTATGTAGTATTTAGTGAACTTAAATGACAAATTTTGTGAAACTGGTAAACTTAAGCTTGCAAACATGATTCATTGGATTGTGTAAATTGATTTGTAATTCAGTATTTGTATTCTTATGCCTGTTCTACACTAGAACAGTATTTCTTGTCATTAAACTTGTTCTGTTTTATGATACAATTCATTTACTCTCCCAATGCCATATCCCCAACAGATTGTATGAATACGTTTACTTATGGGCTCCAATCTTTCGAGTACCTATGTTTTGGATCTCTGCAATCCTTGTTACTGCTTTACAACACATGTAGGCGGAAAATATGATTACCAATAATCCTATTATTTCACAACACTCAAAAAAATTTATATTGCAGGAAAGTATATCTGGTCAAATTCTTGGTCGTACATACATTTTGACATTCAAGATTAATTGAAACAGCGATTGAAAAGTACAACACTCTCGTGAGTCAGTACGACTACCTATTGCATTTGAGTTAGTTATACCTTCAAACCCATAAAAGTATATCTTTAATTGTTATTCATTCTGACAGGAACAAGAATACCACAGTAAAAGAAAAAGATTTTGTGTTGTAACAACAAAAGTAACTTTTATTCCTTATCCATAGAAGTGGACGGAAAACGTTTTTTAACTGTAGAATGAATAAAATGTTATTCATTGTATAAAAACAAAATATTTGTATTCATTATACGTAAGACAATTGAATTACATTTTATTTCTGTACATCAAACAAGCAAATAACATTTTATTCATTGTGCGACTATCAACTGAATAAAATTATATTATTTATTGTACGTCACACAAGAGAATGACTTTGTGCTCATTGTAAGTAAATCAAGTGAATAAGTTTTTATTCGTCATTCATTTACGTCAAATAAAAGAATAGTTGGTCATTCGTCATTCATGTTCGTCAAGTAAAATAATAACTTTGCATTCGTTATTTATTTACGTCAAATGAAAAAACTATTTATTCGTTATTTATTTACTTTCAGTTTTTATTTGTCTACTAAGAGTGATCAAGACACTGCTTCTTTAAATGGGATTCTGCAATTACAGATACATGTATGAGTACTCGTCTATAGTTACAGATCCAACCGTCCAAACGTTTCCGTACAATCGCCATCTGAATTTGATCCTTATGTTAATCTTACGAGTCTCCACATGTCACGTATTTCTTATTATAATTCCACTCCGTGCAGGCGAATTATGCTAAAGTTTCTTTCACAAATCCAGTAAACGTTCATGATTTATCAAAAACACGAAGTAGCGAGTAAAGCAGAGTATTTACCACTGTTTTAATGCTTCATTGGGGAGCTTGCACATCCAACACTCCTACATCTGTAACCATCACTACTACGCCTGTTACCATCACTCATACACTGGTAAACCATCCAAGAAACTCCTTCTCCATTGGTGACCATATGAGAACTAACGGTCATAAACAAACAGAAATTGGCATGGCTATCTGTTTACCCCAAACGGCCGTTGGTGGTCACTTGAAAACTAATGGTCTCTAGTAGGTATTTCCATACAACTGTCATTGTCTGCTGTCCTACAACCTATTGGCCATCAGTGTCCACAGCAATTCAAATTAAATGACTCTGGCCACTTGTTATTTAATGGCCACCCAATGTCCATTTATTTACCAGAGGATAGCCAACATAAAAAACGAGAGAAAAACTTTCCAAACATACTCATTAACAAATAAACGTATTATAACTAATCATAAAAAACACAAATTCCAACGAATCCTCCCAATGCTAACCGTAACATGAGACAACACGTGCTAAATTTCCAATACTTCATTAAAGAAATAAGTGTTATTCCCGGTTTTCAAACAAATTCATTAATGATATAATTGTTATTTTTGCTTACGTGATGTTACTGGGTATAATTCTAAAAATAAGATGGTTATTTCTTATTCAAATCTAGAATAGGTTTTGCAACCAGTTCTACATTACCTTGAAATCCCTTTTCCTGTTATACCAAAAATTATAGAAGATATATCAGCTGATTCCGATTCGGACAGTGTTGAAAACAATGTTCTGTGCAATGTAAACGATGATGCTCCTCAATTATTCACTCAAATGGAACTTAATGATTTAGTACGAGATTTTGGATTATCTAAGGAATCCGCAGAAATTTTCGACTCCAGTCAAAAATGCTAGCTGCTAGAAAATGTACTGCTTTGTATAGAAACCGGGAACAAGAATTTACTTCTTACTTTTCACAAGATGGTAACCTAGTTTACTGGAGTGACATTGTTGGATTAATGCTCCAGTTTAATGTTAAACATAAAGATGATGAATGGAGATTATTCATTGAATCATCTAAAAGGAGCCTTAAGGCTGTTCAGTTACATAATGGTAACAACTATGCCTATAAAAAATATGGTACATGTTGTCCATTGTATACATCTAAAAAATAGTTACAAAACATGAAATTCTTTCTAACACGTATAAAATACAATGATAATAAATGGAACATTTGCGGAGACCTTAAAATATGAATGCTTCTAAGTCAGCTATTCTAAATTCCCATGTTTTATCTGCGAGTGGGAATGTCGAGCAAAGGGTGAACACTGGGATAAAATGGATTCGCTACTGAGAAAATTCCTTGAACCTGGTAACAAAAACATTTTGCACAAAGGTGTAGTTAGTGGGAATAATTCTGTAACCACCTCTTTACATAAAACTGGGCTTCATGGAACGATTGGTATCAGCACGCCCCAAAATGGAGATTGTTTTAAATGTGAAAAGTTTCCTCACAAAGCAGAAGCAAAATTAAAAGAGGGTATTTTTTGGACATTACGAGTCTAATGCTC
The DNA here is from genome assembly GCA_002313205.1 of Laupala kohalensis. Classification (NCBI taxonomy): domain Eukaryota; kingdom Metazoa; phylum Arthropoda; class Insecta; order Orthoptera; family Trigonidiidae; genus Laupala; species Laupala kohalensis. The sequence goes on from NNCF01129955.1 coordinate 1,457,518, forward strand.
GATAAACGTCTTCCACGTACAATGAACGACGCTGAAAAGGATGCAAGGAATGCTTTTAAAATGTCAGTAATAGTTTTTTAGGTACCTATAAAGATCCTAACTATGTGACAATAGTTTGAAAAATATGCTGTTACAAAAATGTAAAACATAAGGACGTTCAATGAGTATGAAAATTCATTACTTAAGTTCTCATCTTGACTTTTTCCCCGAAAATCGCGGAGCAGTGAGTGAGGAGCCGGGAAAACGCTTCTGTCAAGATATTAAAGAAATGGAAAAGATATATCAGGGCCGTAGGAATGCTCACAGATTACTGTGGATAGATTTCGGAGTAATCCAGAAAAAACACATTACAGAAGAAGCAATAAACACAGTTTTACTAGAAACTCAAAAAGGCTCTGGAGTAATAGAACTGTGTAAAAACGGGTAAAAATCGATTAAAAAGTATATAAATGTATTTACACAGTTATGAAAATGTGATATTTTATGAATTTTTACATTTTTATTATGTAATTTAATATCGACTGAACGTGTTTTTTCCTTAAATTAATTGATTTATTCAATATAACATGCTGCTTACGTATTCTTTATATAAAAATTAGTAAAATTGTTATATATTAATAGTTACACATTAATGAAACTTTTTCATATGTCTTGTATTCTATGCAGATTGTAAATACTAATTTCCATTAAACTTGTTTTTCGAGTAGTATACGTACAAAACAAGAAAAAAAGCGAAGTATAACATTATTGATGGCTCATCTAGCATGTTTGAGAGAGCGAAAAATACTTTCCATTTCACTTAAAATGAAGAATATTGTATAAAATTTAGAGGTCGCGCAAGTCGAAAATGAGTATTAAAAAATGGTTTTATAATAACTTTGTTAATGTATCTCCCAACAAGTTAATTAACAAACATAAATACATCAAAGTTTTCTTAACAAAGAACAGTAACAAACATAAATAATCTTAAGCAAGTCTGTGACCACTACTGCTGATCGTGAATCCCGACGCGACTGCGTCGCCTTATGTCTTCTCGTGATTAGTTACTCGACTTCGGTAGTACAAGCAGAGCGCCACGTGCCGGGCGGGCGTCTCACGGCGTGCTGTGCCCCGTAGTATCTGTAGCTAGCTAACGACCGCGTGTACGGCGGTGCCGAGCGAGATCGGCGGCGGTAGGCGAGGGTCAAGTTGAGTCCGCGTGCTCGACCATCGTTGAGTGCCCGTCGTGGCGTCGGCAGCTCTGGACCCGGTGGCGATATCAATTTGGAATCGCGCAAAGAGACTATGTATGTTGCGAAACTAATAGCTTAGATCACGATTTTTCCAATGTTCTATCTCGTCTGATTTCTAATTTATCATGAATTACTTTGGAATCTCTTCGAGATTAGTATTATCTTTTAAAGACTGAACTATTCTTCTTTTAATATCGTGTGACACATTTGAATTAAAAAATGTTAAGCAAACAGCTTCTTGGGATAAATATAAATGTAGTATACCACAAGAAAGGAGTACTACATATGAGAGGGGAATGATAGGAGGAATTAGCCCAGGTTTTAAACAAATGACCCGATTTCAATTCACGCATTTACATAATGTTTTATTAGGCGTGAAGACAACATACAATAAATACATACATCAAATTAATTTAAGCGGAATTACTAAGTTGGAAATTATGCAAGTTTGAAACTGAAAACATTGGTGCGTTCCGCCATGTGAGTTTTCACAGTCTCTTAACATACACAACATGGCTCTTAACATACAAAATTCGAAAATATTAATTCAACAATTCCTGATCACCATAACCCCGATTGGGTTACATACAATATTCACCTTCATAAGAATTCCTGTGTTCAACTCAACAATTTAAAACATACCCAGTCTGTATTAAGTACATACAACTTTGAAGAGTATCAGTGAATATGTATCCTGGCCCGGGTTTTTCTCCGATTTCCTTCTGGTAGAGGCGGATTTATCATACAGGTTCTCTAGGCTTTGTCTAGGGGCGTGTTTATTGTAACAATAAATAGTGAATTTAGTGTTATTTCAATTCTTATGATTTTTAAACACTATACTCAGAATAATCTATAGTTCGATAATAACTTGTACATGTAATTTTTTGCTTAAANATTGACATTATATATGTATTATAACTCGCAGCTAACTTTTTATCTTATCTAGGAACTTTTGCTGAAATTTTTGAATCCGCCTCTGCCTTAGGGCCCTTGATCGGAATTGATGGGATGGTCCCTTGCTTGTTTCCGGAGAGTAAATTAGTTTTTTTTCCTCCACGTGGTCATACGCAGTTTGTACTGTTTTTTTGACAATAAATTTATAATCTTATAATCTTATGAAGATAGATGAGTCATTAGCTGCAGAAGTATTCAAATATATTGAAGTTGAATCGTGAATGGACTACCAATATATGGGTCTGAGTCCAACTTTCAGATCAATATCATTAGATAGATACACAGTTTTTTACAAGACTTAAGAGAGCTCAGAACTATATTAGAAAAATCATTGAATAAAAGTCATGACTAACAAAGTACAAAGTTTCAAATGTAGAAGTCTCTCTAACTAAGTGATGGCTAAACCGATTTGAATAAACGTTTCTGCATGGCAGCTCTAAATAGGTCTTACTATGTATATACAATTTTGAAGTTCTGAGTGTATTATCACAAAAGTTATACACTAATTTAGCTTCCAATGTTATATGTATGGGAATTAAACTCATTATGAAAATTATAATAACATTATCAAAATGCTATCACATACAAAATTAACAACTGCAATACAATATAAACACATTACATTTAGTACTCAATCAAAAACAAGTCCTATATTTAAACAGGTGAATGCATAGCAAGCAAATTACAACCTGAATATTGATGCCACAGTTACATTCCTTTGAGGTCTTACATTCTTCATAGACTCATTCCAAAAGACTTGTAAAGTTCTTCAATGAGTCGTGTGACGTTCAAATTTTCTCCGTGATGTGCTAAAGTAGGTTACAGGTACTGCTCCGCGAGACGACCTGTAATATTCATGATAAATTTCAATCACTTAAATAGTTTTAAGTATCGACGTTAAGCATGTGGCGATTTGCCACAGACTTGCTGTAGACGCGACACTACGTACATACACTACGTATCAACACACACTGCTTGAGCCAGGCTCCGTCTTCTCAAAAGAAAACATTTTCTCTGCGGTGTAGCGAGGATTCACAGAACCTCTATACTGGAAGTGCGTTCACGCGTCTCCAAGTTTTCAGTCTTCTCAGTAATAGTGTTTTCTTCGAGAGACTTCCAGGAGGCCTGCCTCATTTTCTAGGAATAATATTTGAATTGTCTTTATGAGAAGTCGGTTCATAACAATAAATGGTATGTTAACTTTACATGGATTATTGAGCTTAACATACTGTTTTCTTGATTGTAATTTATCAATTTTTGCAAATAAAAAAACGAGATTACTGTATGGATTGTAAATAGCACTTGTAGTAGTGAACCACGATCTAATACAAAATTTGACAATGAAATATTTCAGTCCCGCAAACACGCGAATAATTTCGTCATAATCTTTATTGAATAGTTTTAAATCATATTACCTGTACCTGTTGCAATTCAAATTATAAAATTGAGTTTTTAGAATTCGGTCTCTCAGATATGATTTTATCATCAATACCACTTTCAAATTTTGATGTATCGATGTCTGGACACAATTTCTGAAATCCGACATCTGACCCTGTAGACGTTAGTGCAAGACGTCTTTCGTTTACAGTCTTCAGAAAAAGCTCATGATGACAGAGCAAATAATTCAATCTTTGTAAAAAAATTATTCTAATAGAGAACAAATTCCATTTCGTGCATATGAACATAATTTTAAAAATTTTAAGTAAAATAAAAATTTGAAATAAAATGTTTTCGTGTGTATGTACAAATGATACACAGAGACATGAAAAATTGAATATATTCTGGATATATTTTAACGAATAAATATTTATAGAAAGCTAAATATCATCTCCTACTATAGAATTTTCAAAATCATAATAGAATTTTAAAAACAATAAAATATGTTTTTAAATTTTTTAAAGTTTCATTTTGTTAAACGTGACCTAAAATTATTACGTTGTGGCGTATGTAAAACTATATTTAAAGTAGATAAAAAAGTTAAAAGTCAAAGAGAAGGAGTAGAAAAGTTAATTAATGTTCAGAAATCTTGAGAAAAAACTAACCTTAAAATTCACTTTTCTGAATAAGAATTCAAAGTATGTCACATTTTATAGTTGCGTGTTAACAAATACGTTTCTCAACTCAAATTCAGTGTAAAAATTAAAAAAGTACTATTTTTATAACATTTTCTGAAATTATAATGAAAATTTAATGTATTTTTTGAAAGTTACAACGCTTTAACAAAGTTATTACAAAACTACTTTTTAATACACATTTTTGACTTGCGCGACCAATTTTTATCCAAATTTCTTCATTTTATGTGAAATGGAAAGCTCTGAAAATATACCGGAAACGTATCAACTATTTTATACTTCGTTTTTTTTTGTGGGGGGGGGGACAGTCTAGTACAAACTATGTCAATATAATAATGTGTTGATACAAAATGTGGTAAAACTGTTCGTGATGGAACAAAAGTAAGCTCATTTTTGGAATCAGCATCCCAAAATATTATTAAACCACCATAAATTGATGAAAAAGTTTTCACAAACTTAAATTTTGCAGGTCTAATTTATTCAGAGAACATAAATGCTGATACAATCGCTGGACACCTTGCTCGAACATTCCATATCAGATCACAAATTCAATAATGAATATGTTACCGGTGAAACCTGATTTCAAGAAAAACTAATTTGGTCATGACGAAACTAGTTTATCCTGCGCGTGACAAGACAAACTGGTTTGGACCATACTTAATCCGGCAAAATTATTTTATCCCGATTGCATTTAGATAAACTAATTTGTCCTGGTTCATTTATAGGATGTATTAGTTCATCATGTTTATATTTGGTTACTTATCAGTACAGGGATGCAAAGTGCCAAAATTTTTGTTGTTCCTCTAGAAAGGTGCAACAAGCCATGGTGAATTACATATCTTAAGGGGTAAAAGTCCAAAGAAGGTTATCAAGAGTTCCTAATACCATCACAAATCGGCAGCAGTGTTAAGTCCCTAACCAATTTCATATGAGATATGCAATATGCCATTCATTTGTTTGGTGTTCAATGGATTTGAAGAAAAAGGAGTGAAGAAACTTATAAATCTGTGAACTTGGGAAGAGTAGAGATGAAAGAATCTTGTAGTGAACTCAAGACTGGTCGAAAAATTCCGGCACTGAAAGAAAAAGGAAGTGTGTGAAAGACACAGTCTACAACGTTCCAAGTTATCTCATTATTTACTATCGGATTTTTTATTATAGACCTCTGACTTCTAATAGCTGTGGAGAGTACAACAACAATTGCAGAAAAACACAGTTACTACCATGGGATTTTTCATTTTGTTTTGCACATACCCAAGTGAAAATTTGTTTTCACGAATAAATGTTAATTTTTTAAACCTAAAATGTTTCAAAAAGCGTGATATTTTTGCGGTTTTCACCGATACGTCGACTTAATTGTATTTTATAAAATACACTAAGAGTTACAAAAATAATTTTTTCTCAACGAATAATAATGTTTTATTTGTATCAAAATTTATTATTTTTAAGCTTCTACACGCAAAATATGATGAGTTATTAATTTCTTTCGAAAACACTACTAAAAATGACCAGACACATTATTAAAGAATACAATTTATACTGTCGCACGCAGAAGAATACCATGATTACGTTTCAGTAAAATGCAAATGTTTAAAACTATGTGTGTAACCTTCAGCACGTGAAAATAATGTTTTCAATTAGTGAACAGCGATGGATTTCACTTGATGGAGGCTGAGTAAATAGTTTTAAACGTTTTAATTCCATTGTAATGTGATCACGGCATTCTTCTGAGCGCGACAGTATAAATTTTACTTAATAATGTGTCTGGTCGTCTTTCAGCAGTGTTTTCGAAAAAAATTAATAAAGCATTATATTTTGCACGTAGAAGTTTAAAATTAATACAATTAATACTTGAAACAATTGTCACATACACAGCAGTAATCTTTCGCTGGATAAGAATTATTTTTGTAACTCTTAGTTTATTTTATAACAAATATTATAGTCGACGTATTGGCAAATAAGTAAAAATATTACGCTTTTTGAAACATATCAGGTTTAAAAAAATTAATATTCATTCTCAGAAACAAATTTTTCACTCGAGTGTATGCAAAACAAAATTATGAATCCAGTTGTGGTACCTTTGGTTTTCTGCGGTTTCAGTTGTACTCTCCACAGCTTTTAGAAGTCAGGGGTCTATAATAAAAAAATCCGATAAGAAGTCAATTGCGATAAAAAAAACAGGAAGATCTACATGTTATAATTCCTCATAGGACTAAGGAAAAATATAAAGAGATTTTACAGCTATTTTTTCTTCATTTTATGCAAGGGAACATATAAGTAATTGATAATTTGAAAGGATGATGTCAGGACATCTAATAAAGATCAAGCAAATCGTTGCAATGCAGTGGATGGATGTTCCTTGTGTGTAAATCTTTGTTAGTATACTTCATGTACTCTTTAAAACTGTTTTATACAATAAATTTCATGTAATATTAAAATAAGTATAAATTACATGAAACATTCACATTTGTATAATCTTCATATGACGTTAAAATGTAGTATTTGATAACTCGCTGCACCGCACTGAATAATGAGATATTTGAAAGCATAATTTCTTAATACACATTAGTATTGTAATCTTGCTCTCCATAATATTTCCAATATAAATGGAAATTACAATTTCCAAGTATATGATGGCAAATATATGTTATGAACTGCCTCAACCTCTCGACCTGACTATAGTGATATCAGATAGAGGTCGCAAGTATACGAGATCACTATGAAGATTTCCTGTGCTGCAAATCATAGTAACAACGTTTGATTCATTTTAATCTAACAACATAATTACGGTAAAACCATACTAAGCTATTTTGAAAATAAAATTTAAAAAGTGCATCGCGAAAAGTGTAGGGAATAAATATTCCGAGTACAACACAAATGTTTCAGACACTACCAACGTTTACAATATACTTACTACGCTGTATGCTGAATAAAAAACATAATTAAAATAAATTGATGTAATTACTCTTCACGATGCAACTATTTTTAATATATTTTCTAAATAAGTTAATACAGTTCATAAATATTTTCAAAAATATATGGTTAATGACTAATGGACTCAGTTGCCGAGTCAAATCGTGAATAAAAAACGCATATTATAGAATTCTGATTAATCAACACTCATTACATACGCAATTCATGAAACACGATATGCAGTCTGAGATGTCAATGTCATAACCAACTTTCTATCGCTATGTCCTTTCCCCACTTAATCTCGCAAAAATTATTCCGAGACTCAATATCTTATAAACAACATTGTAGGAGAAGTTTCACTTTCTGCTCAGGGTCGTATTTCATCTACCTTTACTTTGTTTAGTTTTTTTCTGTCTTTATTTACTTTAAGTATCTAGCTGTGTAATTAATAAATGACACATTTAGAGCATACGATGTACTAATTTCATGATGATGTACTACGTTGTATAATTATTTTGACGTCATCTCTGTCGATTTTCATCAAGATTAGTCCGCGAATTCAGATATGTTGAATGGAATTGAAAAGGGCTACTTGTGCTTTTTACAATATAGTCACAATAGAGCGTAGTTTTTGCGGGGCTGAAGACCCGTTCGCCTGTGATTTGGTCCTGTATTTGCCGTGGACTGTGCTTGCAATATCCTGGTATTTACCCTTAAGGAACTTGCCAGTTACGCCGTCCGCACTTTTAGTCATAATCGTGCTCGATCTAGCAATACATTTAAATGTTTATGAAACAAAATAAAATTTAATTTATGTAATGTACCACAAATATGAATATAATATAATTAAATATTATGGCAACTGGTGTGTTCGTTTAGAACCGTTGGGAATCACGGATAATGAACGGTCAGAATGAGGAAAATGTATGTACATATTTCCATATTCCTACGTATTTGCACATATATACAGATTTACAAAATACTAGTACTCTGAATCTAAGCACTATGCATATTCACATTTTACCCATCGTTAAATATTTACATATCGCTAAATATTGTTCTTGATTTTTATAAAAACTATATGTAATCGTTTTCCTCTTTTTCATTTTTTCATCCTCCAGAATTAAGAGACCATGTAACAGAATTAAGGAAGGCCGGCAGAATCATTCTCTTTCACTATTTCTAATTTGGCAATTCTTTTATCTCTCTTTCCTCTAACTATATTGAAGAAATTTCACTACCGGAGTTGCACTACCGGTGATCGATTATCCCTCATGACTTCCATAACCAACTTTACATCTCGCGGTCTATCAACACATTCACATATGTACTCGTAAGGATACTAATACATAGAACTCGGTGCGATGCAAGACGATGCTGCGCAGTGAATTTCAAAAATATTTTGATTTTTTTAAAAATATTAAGCAATTTCTTTAATGTACACACACATGTTATCACAAATTATACAAACGTTTATTAGAATTGAAAGAGAATGGAAAGAGTTAGCACAATGAATTTTGAGCTCTCTCTGCTTTCAAAGATAGAATCATTTAAAATTTTCAAAATGCTTTGGAAATTGTGCTAACATCCGAGTTTTTCAGATTAATACCTAAAAAACAAACGGTCAGAAAAATCTAAATATTTATATTTTTCATATAAACAATATTACAATCATATACAAAAAGAGTTAAATTTTGAAATATGAGGTCGTAAATCGTTGATTTGACATAGACCTGATTTCACATTCTTGTAAAACAAATTTCAAGAGGTTTCTTTGAAGACCATATTATAAAAGTAGTCATAAATTTTAATAAAATATTAAGAAAAATAATATAAACACATATTTAATGTTAAGATGTGTAAAATAGTGAGTGGATGAAATGTTATATAGAAAAAAGTTATTTCCTTTCCAATCACAACCACAGTTCCATACATTTCAAACGAACTCTCAAAGAATTCCTCCGTGAGAATTTTATTGACCTCACAGAGTCATATTCCATACGATTCTAGGAAATCTAACAGTATAACTCCGTGAACATGTTGACGTACAAAGTCAAAGCAAGACGACGACATGCACGACAACGTCTTGAAGAATGCTCCTTGACTGCTGCTGTTCGCTGTGCATTGGGATGCACGACGTCGGCACGGGCACTTCCGCGTCCGCACTGCAAAAGGAACATTGCGGCTCTCCACTCTTAGCATAGAAAGAAAGGCTGTAGGATATGACATTTAAGCAAGTGTACAGCGTAATGATATTTTCTGACATAATAGAATATTTCCGAAACAATCAAGATTCTGTCTCTACATAGCGTTGGCCGACGGTACGTACATAAGATCTGCACCGCAGAGACCAAACCAGCGTGTACATTTAAATGGGACCATCCCCACATTCAGCGTTGCGTATTTTCTCTACTCGTTGTTAATTTCCTTCGCCGACCTGCTGCGTTGCCTCTGCGCGACACGGTGTAATGAGGGTTTAACACGTAGAATCTTATCGTAGAGTTCCCAAATTGCGGTCGTGCCGGGCGACCTTCAGTCGCTTCGTACTTATTTAAACCAATCAGAACGAAAGAACAGGAGTGAAATGAGAAGTCCACATATTCAAATGCTTTTTGGTTCAACTGAATCGTAATTAAATGATTGATTTCATTTTTATTTAGAATACAACTTCGTAATTTTGTCTAATTAAATGGAGACAAGTTACTTGGTTTAAACAATTTACCTTTTTGTTCCTTTACATTTTGTTTAGAATTAATTAAAAGTGAATGTGAAAGAAATTGTTTCTTAACATTATTTAAAACTTTTATTTTTTTCTTACAAAACCAAAGTTATTAATTACTTTTGCTATTTATTTTTGCCTTTAAAGAAGACAACTTTTTACCTTCTTCGCTTATCCCAGATGTCCCAAATTTGAAAAATCTATAACTTCAAAAAAATAAATAGTTAAGATCCGAAAGTTTAATGGTTGGACTAAATTTATCATAAATTTGAAAGATAATGCATTATTTCATTCACCAAATTCTGCAATCTTATATGCGTGAACGTAGTTAATTACAATTTTTAATCGTTATGGTGGTAATATCTCTGAGAGACGTTGTTGCTCTTCATTAAAAATATATCTAAAAATAAGGTATGTTTCATGTAAAACTTTAAATTCACTACCTCCTCCAGTATTTGCATTCAAACTTTTTCCTCATAGGAAAACTTTTTTGTGTCAATTGGCCAGAATATTTATGTTCATCTACATGAAATAATATATAATGGTATGAAAATTAATTACAATGTTATTTCATATGTACACAGTTACTCTCCGATTTAAATGTTCTTCAAATTTGAGATTTTTTTTTTCGTTTTCCTTAAGGGGACAAAATCGTCGGTTGAATGAAGTGCACTCCATGGAGGCTCCGTTCGTGGTGACAGCAGCATTTTTTCCCATTTATTTATCACCAAGAGGTTTCCTTGTTTTCAACAATAGTCATTACAAGGATCAAATTTTATAGATCTCTTATAATACTTAAGTGTTTTTTTTGTTTGTTTTCTAATCTGTAAAAGTGTCCCTAATAGTTCCTTCCTGTATTACAAATTGTTGAAAGATGTCGAATTTTTCTTTACTGTTGAATATACGTGACAGCTCTTCGCAGTTGCAGCAGTTGTGTGGGGATGGGTGGGGCTGCGTTGTTGATCCGATGTACCGGCTGCCGGCAACGTTGTGAGGAGACACAGCCTAAATAGTCGCATATAACCAATGATGTAAGATTGAACTCTCTTAAGTGAAAGCGGTCTCTTATTATTTAAAAAAACATTACTTTTCTTCAAAACTTCAAGTTTTAGTACAAAATTCATTTTATTTCACTCTTTATATTAAAATATAACGTCCACTCGCTAATTGAACAACGGGGGAAGTGTAATAATTCTGTGTAATAATATGTAAAATACTTTGTGAATGTGCTGCAAGGAAATCACTGAGCTTTAAAAGTAAAGTGAAATATGCATTTTAGAAAGAAGGGAACTCTTAATATTCATGTCTGAATATTTGAATGTATTTTGAAGTCATTACTTGCTACGAATACTATAATACAGGGGTCCCCAAACTATGAATCGTTGACCACATACGTCCCACGACAGCTTTTAGTGTACAATGCTTCGGACAACAAAGCGTCGATCAGTACTAACAAAAGACACGACAGTCCGGGTGATGGAATGGCACTAGGCTATAAATTATGAACTATAGGCTAGGACACTTCCTATATTTCCACTATGACTCATTACTTCCATTCGTGCCGAAACCTAGCACCACTACTTCACTCACAGTACCGATCGTTGAGTAATAGACAATTTCTTCACAGTTTTTCAGTGTTAGTTTCGAAACTTTTGGATTTGGATAATGTTATTTGGATGTTAAATAATGTGAGTGTCGTGTGTTTTATAAAAATTACATTTCCCCAAAACTAAGCAAAAGGTCAACTTTTCTGAAAACTAGTATTACTATTTTGATGCTAGGGATATTATAAGAAGTTTAACAAAAGTTGTTGGAAATTATTTCAAATCTTTCCACACATCAAATACACCTACAACAGTGAGCCTAATAATGACGCACAAGAAAAGTTGACAATATGCATTTTTCAAAACCCATATTGATTCTTGAGTCTTTTGAATATATTAAAGTATTTTTCTGCAAATTTTTGTTTAGTGAATGATTAAAGATATCAATGTCAGTTAACTTTGTACTAAATACTAAGAGTGGTAATTGGGTTTTCATATCTAATAATGTAAATATCATATAATAAGTAAATATCATTAATATTATAAATTTTCTGAAGGTACAAGTAGACGTTATTTTTAAAGCAATTATGTAACATTTAACGCAGTTGACCCATCCGTTTCCAAATATTATGTAGTTCGACCCGCAAATTGAAATGTTCGGAGACTCCTGCTAGAATATTACCATATTAATCATCGTATTTTGTAACTTTGTAGTAAGTGCCCGGAAAATCACATGACTATTGGTCGTATAAAACAGTTGCACTTATTTTTGCCAACATTGTTTTATATTTAGAATAACATTACAGTTGTAAAATAATAGTGCCAAAACATTGCTCATATTGACTCAATTTACAATATACGTTTAAAAATTTCTACCTCCAAAATATTGTAAACGTTTTATGTAAATAAAAATCGGTTTTATGCTGACGTTCAGTACAGCTACAGGTAATTTCGTAACGTGTCAGTTTTCGATTGAAGAAAAATTATTTTACAGCGCGATTTTTGTGATAAAATGATGTCAAAGCACACGATAGGCCATTGGCGTGGTGCACTTGCGCTAGTTCCCTCCTTTCATGTCCCTGATGTCCCTGGCCCCCACTGAGGTCAAACTAATGTAAAGAAACATATCCAGTTGCTCTATTCCACTCTTTATTTTGTTTCATGCTGAATCATGATCTAATTTCTATTACTTATATTTCCAATTGAAATAAATCATAGTTTTCTCGTCATCGCTTCAAGAAATATATTTGATTTCATTCAAACACTACATATGTGAGATTTTATTCCGAATTGAATGTATTAAACATTTTTATTTTTTTGAAAGACTTTTCATTATGAAGATACAAGTCATCAGGTTTTCTATTTCATGCTAGTCTTATTCGACTGCTTAATTCAGCTTTTATATATATATATATATATATATATATATATATATAAAACATAAACTTCGTTAATCTAAACTAAAGCACAATCGAAGAACGTTGCGGAAATTTATAAATGTATATAAAATTTGACAAATACTTATGACTTTCCCTACTTTCATGCTTTCATGAATTAAATCCAGAAGAATAGTATATATTTAAAAATTTAGTTTGAAAATAGATAAAAAGACGAAATAAAAATAATAGAGAGAGAGTACTACTTTTCAAATGACAAATGAAATTTTCAAATAAGATGAAATAATTTTTGAAGCATTTACAAATACTTTTGTGCCCTGAAATAGTGTATTTCCCATTATATCGTCGCGTTAATGAGAAACGTCACATATTGAGTTGAGCTTATTTTAATGAAATTGACATAACTTTATCCATTTGAATAAAAAAAAGAAAGGAAAATCTTATGAATTAGTTATGTTCAATGTAAAAGCACTAGAATAAAAAGAACGACGATGAAGCAACCTCTTTAAACATATCAAGACATCGCTCGCAACATTCAAGTTCAATTCCAGCTCTCGGCATAAAAACGTGCTGCAGCAGTGACGTAGGTCGGGGCCGCGACGCGAGGCCGTCTGGCCACGAGACTTGTCTGTGGAGCAGGAAGAGTGCAGAGATGGACAAGAGGAAGAGGAGGAGAAGGAAGAGTACGAGAAGGAAGGCAGGCAGGCGATGGTGGATGGTCTGAAGGATCCATTGCGAGACAAGGGCAACCGCAAACGCGCGCGCGGTGACGCTTCTTGTGGTGATAGTAGCGATGGAGGTGATGTTGGTGACTGCCCGCCGGGTGCCGGATTCCGCGAGACTTCGCGACGATAAAAGTAGTCTTGTTTCTCCGCTTTCGTGCCCACAGTGTCCAGGTTCACGTTCGTTGTAGAACACTTACACCTGGCCTCGCGTTGTCTGAGGTCGGGATAATGGAACTACGCATCCTGAATCTAAATCTGTTGATGAGTTGACATTCTCGACCTCGGTATACAAATAGTTAAGGAGGTCATACTTCTATCACGTTGGCATCCACCGAGAAGTCAGTAACAAAATCTTCTCTTTGTTACATCCAATTACATCATGTTTACAATTATTGCCTGCCACTAGCTTATACGAAGTGTCTAATAAAGAACTTTAACAACAACACTCATAAAGAAATACTACAGTACTGCACTTTTTCTTAAATTTTTTAAGCACATTCACTTAATTCTTTTTTTCTTATTATAGATTCATATGCACCAATGACAAAGGATTATCACATGCAATGATAATACAATACCAAAATTAAATTAGTATTCGACTCAAAGAGTGATATTTTTAAAAATATTATTGCCTTATGTATCATTTCTAAGATCACGAGGAATATTCTACACATTGAAGCTTAATTTTTCCATACAATTTTCTTATTAAATTAATTAATAAATGAACCTAAGTAATTCAATTGTTTTCTGACTCTAAGAAATTATAGATAGATAGAAAATAACTTAGGTAGTGAAATTCTTAATATCCCAATTCAGTAGATTCAAAGACAGCAAAATTTATAATGTACTAAATAACCTTATTTCTCGACAAATCAAAAATTAAATCCAGAAATTTTTGGTTCTTTTAAAAGAAAAGCATAAACAAAATTAATTATACTAGAGTAGATAGAGTAATTAATATTTTCCCATTACAGTTGAATAGCAATGGATTTGTAATTTTCTGCTTTTCATTTACTGTTTGTATACATGTGTTTTTCCAGTCGTTACATGTTCACAACAAAGAGTGGTGACAAATTCTTAAGTATGTGATTCATGTAAAACTAGCTGAATCTTTGGGAATAATTCATACAAACAATTAAAGAAGGAAAAATTTTGAGAGAGTTTGGAAGTATCAAATATATATATATATATATATATATATATATATATATATTGCAAAGAATGATCTTCGTAAAATTTTGATTATTTAAGCGTTTGTGATAACAGAAGATGATTAGATACAAATAATTAGAAATTTGTATTATATTATGACATTAATATCATAGCAACAAAAAATTACAGGTTTACCGAGCATTTCTCGGAAATCAGTGATATATAGTTTGATAAAAAATGAGTAAAATGTGTTAAAACTGTATCAATCTATCAGAATTACGTCGACAAAAGTAAAATCAAGAACTCAGAGTTCAACAGTGGCATCGAACTATCTCGTGGTTAAATGTAAAGCTATTTGGGATTCAAATTATTAATTCTACACTCATAACAGAAAACTTGTGGCGCAAAACCATTGCGCATACTTTCTTACATACGATTGAAAGTGTTCTCTAAATCCTTTAATGCGAAAAACGAAATTTATGCAATTTCGTATCTGGGGTCAGTTTTCTATAGTTCTATCAATTTTATCATTATCGTATTATTAATCTTAGCTTTCCAAAACTGTATTCTCCCTCTGCTTGGTATATTTACCTGGCAAAGTTTGTATATTTACATGTTATTTTCAAGGCTCTTGAAACAGAAGACTATGTTGTAGTGGAGCAGAGATAATTATTTTAATGACGGTACATAATTCTCTATTTTATACACTTATTAATTTTCTTTTTTCGTCACTGAAATTAGTTGCCTTCCAAATAATTGTAATCCTTCAATATTTGTATTTTTAGTCACTGTTTCAGTTCATTGAGAGTTAATACTACGTTACAGTATACAGAAACCCACGGCTCTTTTAAGAGCTTCTATAAGGCGCACGGACCCCAAAGTCTCTCTATGTTTTGAATACATTTATGTTCAAATAAAGACCTTTTGAAATTAAAATTGAACTTATTTTACAGCATGTATACCAAACTTTGAAGCGAAATACCACTTGTAATAGATACAAATAGGCTCTCTGTACACAAAATTTAAAGAAAAATGTGGAGGATTTCTGGAATAATTTCCTAAATGTTCTTTGACCTTCGTAAGAAGTGTCCTTTACTTATAATGATAATAATTTTAGAAAATGTGCTTTGACTGGAAACAAATCTGCTCCAATTACGGAATTTATATGAAATTGACTCATGCGTTCAAACAAAATCGCTGCGCACGGATGGATAGACGGACAGTTTTCTTAAAACTTGTTTCAGTATCAGAAACACCCAAAAGGATATTTCGCACAAAAACTGGGGATCGAAAATGTTCACAGATACATGACTTTCCAAATACTACTTATACGAGACAGTAATATAGTGAAACCATGGCTACTCGGTACGAGAATACTCAAAAATTCCGAATTAACGAAATTTTGAATTACGGAAGTGAAAAGTATTACTAATGGAACAGTAAAATGGCCAAATAAAATATTCGAATTATCCAGAATTTTGAATACAATTTCAGACCACCGAGGTTTCATTATAGAAACTCAATTTTGTAAGCATCCCTGACACGAAATCCTTGAAATAAGAGGTTCCAAATTTCTGTTGGATTATGACTTGCCAAGGAGTTGGCTTTGTTCATGTGCTCTTGTGCTCATATATTCGTATGAGTTTGTCTCAGCTGACTCCATGAGGTGAGGAGGCGGCGGTCGCACGGTCGGTCGCGTGGTTCATCAGGCGGATGGCCGCCGCAGCAGCCACCGATTGCCCCAGGAGACTGACCGAACCGGACGCGGCATTCGAGAAACACTTGATGCCGCATCGCACGCAGCATACGCACTTCGCATCACTGTCGGCAGAAGAAGCGGGGCTGTGACGAACGCGACATCACAGGCCACGACGAGAACGAACCAACATTCAACGACTCTTCTCCGAATTCTTGAATCGCTTGGGAATAAAACTCAAGGTCTGAATGTTTATGGGGTGTGATTTTGGCACACATCCTCACAATATCAAACTGATACACTTGTCTTATTTTCTTTCACTATCTAGAATATCTATTATAGTCGATCTAATGTAGGAAAATGAAACAAAAAAGCATTAGATTGCTTCACTGAATTATTTGACTCTTCAATATTGATAGTATGGCTACTAAATCCGCTACAAAGAAAGCATTTTTTTACTATCGCAGTCATAACTCAATATTTAAGGAAGATTCTTACGATATTTTGAAGATTTTATTAAGATGATTTAGCAAGTAACCTCGTAAGGTATGAACAAAAGTGGAAGAAAACATCAATTTAAGTTTACGTAAAATATGTCACACGAATGAACTCTTCTATGCTAATGCATAAAGAACAAGAAAATCAACAGAGGAAAATATAAATGACATAATAACTTGCAAAATAAATGGGAAGTCTTTGATTACCTTGCATTTTTTTTCATTTTAAGATCAGAATAATATTTGTTTATTCAAATCAAACTTGATGAATGAAAGCATTTAGTTTAAAAAATATTTTTGAAAAAAAAATTATTTTTAGAAGCCACGTTTATTTGAAACCGTCAATTGAGTTAAAATATTTTTTTTCTGAAAAGCAGTTAAAGAATACATTGCAGTGTCGTGAGCACCGATGTGGAGATCACAAAATAATCTTTTCATTATTCGTATTTTGTTGATTAGTCTGCAGATTAATGAACAATAAACATGGTAACAATTTAAAAAAACACGAAACTTTCCTATCAGTAAAACATGCTTAAATATATTAAATCCTTTATTCAAAACATATTTATTCAAAAGTTAAACGATTATTTTATTAAATTAATTACTTACATAGTTCAATCGATTCATTCAAACCGTTTCACTTTTGTCACTCTCCTCAAACACGATGTTTTTAAATATTAAAAAAATTGTTTTCTTTAAATGTAGTTCATAACATTGGCTACTGATTGGTGATTTCATATCATGAGATGTAGTCACAATTACACGGTATGAAAGAAATGGATGTACGAGTAAGCAAGCAGACACTCGCAAGCTGCTGATGAAAAAGTCATTAGATACTCGCTCATTGAAACTTTGTAAAGAATAGTTAAAAAATAAAATAACATTGAGTCTAGATTTAAAAATAATGTCATTAATTTTGTAAGAATTTTTAAAATGAAATAATAAAGTAACATTTGGTCTGAAGATAATGATAAATATCTTAGAAAAAAATATCTCTTAAAATGACAGATTCAGATCTATAATATTGAATTATTTTTATTGAATCTCTTTTATTTTAGTTTTACCGAAGAATTATTCAATTTATCTACAATAATGCATGAATTATCAATAACACAAACTTTCTAGAGGAGATTTGGCATACTAAAAGATAATAGAAAAAAACATATTGTATTGTAAAAAAACACTCAAATATATTATAATGAAAATGATGTAAATAATGTGATTCTACATCGGCAATTAACGTAAGAAAAATGTAACTGGTATTAATCCTCATCACAATTATTGGATCATTTCAATAGGTTACTGACAAAAGATTTTCAGTAGACTATTGCATATTTTTAAAATTTGACGAAGGAACGTGAGGATAGTGAGTAGAAGTTCATGAATCATGAGTTGATTAATGAGAGGTAACATTTACATCTTGATAATGAAATAAATTAAACAAGGTGTTTTGAAAATAATATACGGCTCTTTTATCCATGAAAAGTAATAAGTACTTGTTGGATCTTCATAGTTATTCTAGAAAGATTAATACTTTTTACACGTCAACGTCTAAGAAGCATAATGGATGCCCTGTGATTAAAGATACCGATGAAGGTACTATTTATGATCAAATTACTTTAAAAACTGAATTCCACTGCATCAAACTGATCAAATCACAAAATGGTATCAAACTTTGAAAGTGTGTGAATTCCAATTCAGCTGATTTGAGAAATAGGAATTCAATTATCAGAATGGTAGTTACAATTATATAAGCAGTAGACTCATTTATTGAAAAATAAAAATTTATCCCAAAAACGTGTTAATTAATCGTGATTCCAGGAACGTAGGCAATATTACAGTAGATAAATAACAAGCAACCTCAGTTTTCAGCAGAAATTTTATTATCAAATAAAAATTAAGACGAGTAACTTCACTGCATGAATTTAGTAAACACATCATATGAAAACCCCATAAAATGTTAATACAACACCTCGATTCATCTCTAATGCCAGACATCATCAGGTGTGTTAGTTCAATGCTAGCCAGTTGACTTATTCGACAATAAATTGCTAAAACTCATGTCTCTCGTCAGAAGATTGAAGGCGTCTAACAATACCGATACTACTGTTAATAAAGTTGATATTTTTTTAAATAAACAAACTCTCACAAGTGTTACGAATTTTCTGACAGAACCGACGAATTATGTGTTTAAATTGAACTTGAGTTGTAAATCTCATAAATTGATTCTGCAAACTTCCAACAATGGTACAAGGAAAGTTTTCTTACTTTTTGATTTCAATGTAAGAAATAAATAAATTTATTACCACGGATCGTTTTAATATTTTAACTAACAAGTCACGTAATGGAAATTTTTCGATAGTTTGTGACGTTACTTGAGTGAGAATGTAAGGAACTTTGGTTGACACCAGAGAGAAATTTTACCATTTCACGATAGTATACACCTAATAGTATTAACCAGGCACCCAGTTATTGCTATACATACGGAGAATGCTGGTTTCATCTAGCGTCATTCTAGGCATATTTAAATTTTCAAACAAGACAAAGGCATATTTAATTGATATAGTCAAACAAATCGGAGTTCATAATTGTGCCAGTAAGCTCAACAAAAATTAAAATTTGCTATAATTTTGTTTCCCTCAATTTTTATACCATATTTTTGGGTATTAATTCGGATTTTAAATTGTCACAGTAGTATTGTAATTGTTAGTAACAAAATTATTGCCTTGACTCACTGATAAAATAATAAGGTATTTTAAATTTTGTAGAAATGTTTCAATTGAGTTATGCTTGATAGAGAAGTCGTGTTTTTTTCGATAAATCACTTTATTGTGGGTCAACTAAAGTTATTTGATCATCTCGGTAAGTTTCGGCAATCTATTGATTAAATTCATTTTATGTTTCTCTAACTCGACAAATAGTTCAAATTTGTTTCCGTCTATTTCGACCGAAAACTCTTTCATCAGTTTTAATGGCATCTTCTGGGTTATTGAGGAGAGGCAAGTAATACAAAATGTCCAATTGTCAAATAATTAAGTATGTCAAATACTTTAAATGACCAAAGAAGTAAAATAATTTATAGGTTTAGGTAATTCTCAAGTAAGTGAACATTGTTCTTCACAATGGTTACTTTTAAGATTAATTAAATTCAATTTCTGTCATTTTAAGTCCCTCATTGTGCATTTTTACACAATAATCGATAAATATAGACATTAACGATGAAAGACACCTGCGTCTCCCATAAGTCAGTTGGCGCTGTGGTGTTGATGGTTTCGAGGCATGAACCCTGGTGCCGCGACGATCGCTGCAGCAACCCGCTCGACCCGCCGTCGGCCACTCCACTTGCCCAAATTTGGCGCATCGGCCTTCACGACTGGAATGCCATCGCGTGCGTGCCTTGGACAGTTGTTGGACGCAGTGGTGACCAGGCAGACGCTTCTACAACTATGTCCGTCACCAGGGAATGAGAAGGCTAACGGAATGGGCTGTGGTATTTTCCTATTCGTTGAGAGATCTCCAAATCCGATTTCTCTTTAAAATGCGTTCGGATCCGGAATAGCACATCTTATTCGAATAACGCTTCATAAGAAAAAAAATACAACTGTTTTAACCATCATAAAACATAACTATACACTATAATAAAAAGAAGTTTCGGCTGCGTTTACTCAATGCTATCGGAATAATCATAGCTGAAAGTGAAAATAATGACAACTCAGGACACTTGGGAATCGATTTTGTAGTTAAATTATATGTTTTGAGCATTTAGTGCGTTAATTTTGATACTAATGGCTGTTACATAGTTTCTGCGGATATTTTGTGGAAATTGTAATCCATGTTTAAGGAAAACACAATGATAAATTCTTTCAAAATTTAAAGAAAAAATTGTTTGTTACATTACACACGTTTCGGGGAGCTGTTCCCATTATCAGTGTTCCAAGTAACATAAGATCAGCATAAATAAATGGGACTCAACGAAATGTAAATTGCGGTAGTCGGCATGTGTAAACCCTTATTGAACGTACAAGATCCCCATCGAAAACGTATTTATAACTAATTAAGTTTGCCACCGAAGGACTGGCGGAGATTGCTCTCGCGGCTTCTTCATTTGCTATTTGCATTAAATTCGAAGTTTTCCATCAGATTGTGTAGTGGTCTACATCCTCTCAGCAATCCGTGTTAGCTTGTTCCGAAGTTTAATCGTTTAAGGAAAAGGTTAAAGAAAGAAGAGAGAACAGAAACATCCAAGGAAATTATTGATAATTGAAAGACGAAAATTGGATAAAAATAGCCCTACAAGTAACGACCAAAGAAAGTATAGAGAAAAGGAAATTGCGAGTAAATATAAAGAATATATGAGAACTTGAAATAACAAATTTTAACAACCAAGAGGATGAAGAAGATGTAATGAATGGTCGCGAATCAGTTGCGTAGGAAAGTGTCTCAATAACGCAGATTACCCAAGAAGACAATGTATAGGTTTTCTCAATTGCGCAGAGACCGAAATTTCATTTATCGACAAGAAGTCAAACAATAAATACCCAAATCGCTTGTAAGATACAATGTATTGAATATGCAACACACAACATTTTAAATTACTTTACAGATACTTATTGTAGATAATGCACTGTAATTGCTATTAAAATTCATTTCCATTTTCTGTTTAAAACTATGTATTTTTATAGAAAGTGTGGTTACATCATTATATAAAGTTATGTTATGACAATATGATTTTGGAGTTAGAAAGAATTGAAGATATCTATATTTCGTGCATGCTGTTTTAAAACTATATTTTATATTTTTGTCTCGTAAGAATTTTTTATAATCGTAAAAAAGAAATTTGGAAACTTGAGCTTTATCTGTAACTCTACGGGCAAGTTTACTTTTTAGAAACTACTTCAAAATTGCTGAATAAAAAGAAAGATAATTAAAAACCGAACCACCAAACGCCACTATAATAATAAATTTATTGTCAAAAAAACAGTACAAACTGCGTAAGACCACGTGGAGGACAATAAACTAATTTACTCTCCAGAAGCAAGCAAGGGACCATCCCTTCATCCGATCAAGGGCTCTAAGGCAGAGGCGGAGTTTTACATTTCAGCAAAAATTCCTAGATAAGATAAAAAGTTAGCTGCGAGTTAAAATACTAATACAATGTCAAAATGTTTGTAATTTAACGCAAAAAATTTACATGTACGAATTATTATCGAACTATCGATTATTCAGAGTTCATAAGAATTGAAATAACACTAAATTCACGATATATTGTTACAATAAACACGCCCCTAGACAAAGCCTAGAAAACCTGTATAAGAAATCCGCCTCTACCCGTAGGAAAACCGGAGTAAAACCCAAGCCAGAATAGGACTACAGAATTAATGTACACAACTGTGCCGAAGTTGAATACACATAAAACTAAATTAATATGAGTCATAAGACATATGCAAGACAATAGTTTTTTTTAATGATATAAGTTATTTAAAAAGTACTACAGCAATGGTGTGATAAAGTACAAAATGGATTTAACTTTTATTTAAATCAATAAATTCTTTTACATTGTAGAAGCACTGGTGCAGGAAGAAGTTTTTAACCGTGGATTTGAACAGATTCAATTTCATTAAAAAATTTATATTCTTGGGAAGGTAAATAAATAGAACGATTCACGAATGACACGGTCCTTTTTGGCAAAGAGTGGTTGACACTCTAGGGCGATGAATATTATCCCTATTGCAAGTATCGCGTTCGTGAATGAGACTGTTTCGCATAAAGCAAGGGTGGCACTTCAGTAATTCGGTCTTAACAAACACGCCGGTTTCATAAATATAAATGCAGGGAAGTGTTAAGATATTTAATTCCTTGAATAAAGGTTTACAAGAGTTTCGGGGGTGAGATTTACAAATTATCCGAACTATCCTCTTCTGAATTCTGAAAGTTTGAATACTCTGACCGGAATTACCCCAGAAGGTAATGCCGTAACGTAAATGGGAGTAAACGTTTGCAAAATATACGCAACGGGAAATACATGAACTAACTGCGATAACTAATTTTCGGAAAGCGTAACACAATTTGCTTAATTGGCAATTAAGATTGTCAACGTGACATTTCCATTTGAGATTGTCTTGAATATGGAGACCTAAGAATTTTGTATTCGTAACAGTTTTTAATTGTATTCCGTTTAAAGAAAGAGAAACCTGGGGTAAAGATTTTGTGATACTATTGTGAAATGACATANAAAATGACATAGACACTGTTTGGTCAGTGTTTACAATGAGACGATTTCCATGGAACCAAGTCGAAAGGTTACATAAAACGTTTTGAGCGTTGGCGTGTTTACATACTAAATTAGTGTCATCAGCAAAAAGAACCATTTCGCAATCTGATGTGGATGATATGTCGCTCACATACAATAAAAACAGTATACAACCGAGAATTGAACCTTGGGGTACTCCACAAGTAAGTGGCTTTGTTTCTGAAAGACAACGCTGAAGTATTTTATTTTTAGTATAGGATATTTCTACCTGTTGATATCTATCNAGAAGTTAGCCATTGATGTGGAAGTCCACGAATGTCTAAAGAATGCAATTTGAAAAGGAGAATTCCGTGATCGATGACATCGAATGCTTTGGATAAGTCAAGAAAAACACCCTGAGGATTTTCTCCGCGGTCAAGAGATGTGGTAACATCGTTTAAAAAGGAAAATAAGGCGCTTGTAGTAGAAGAGGATTTCCTAAAACCGTGTTGATCGTCAGAGAGAATGTTATTTTTTGATAAAAAGTCTAGAAGACGCTTAAAGAAGAATTTTTCTAGAATTTTTGAGAAAGTGAGTAGTAGAGATATTGGTCGGTAATTTCCAATATTAAGTTTGTTTCGTTTCTTGTGTAAAGGTTTCACTTTAGCTCTCTTAAATATGTTGGGAAACACACCTTCCGATAAAGAACTATTAAACATATTTATGAGTGGATTTAATACAGCGTGGGACGAGATTTTAACAATAAACTCGGGTATATCATCTATGTCTGTTGAAAATTTGTTTTTTAATGAGCTGATGATTCTCATGACTTCACTGGTGTTAGTTCCGGAAGTGAACATAGAATTTGGTACGTAGATGGATATAATTGGAGGAGATTGATTTGGATATATTGAGTTCGTTATATTACCTACTTCTGAGAAGTAAGAATTAAACAAATTTACGATGTCCCAAGGATTTGATAAGATTTTGCCATCGTTTAGAAGAGAAACATTTTCTATTCGATTTTCAGAAGTTGACGTGTAATTTTTAACAATATTCCACATGACTTTCATCCAGTTGTTCGATTTTTGTACCTGCCTGTCGTTTTCCATAACTTTAGCTGCATAGACTACTTTTAAGAGAAAAGACTTATATTTACGAAAATAATCATTGAATTCGAGTTTTGAAAGAGAATATAATCGGCGTTTGTTTTTTGAAATTATTATCCCTTGGGTGATCCATCGATTGTATTTCTTTGTGTTAATTAACTTGCGTTTTATGGGAAAGCTAGAGTTGTAATGTTTTAGGAATATTGAGGTAAATACATTGAATTTGTCGTTGGTGTTTTGGCAATTGTAAATATCTTTCCATGTTTCTTCACGCAAATATTTATAAATATGGATTGATTTGTGTCATTAAATTCTCTTGAAAACTTGTAAAGGATTTTAAGTGGTTGTATTTTATTTTACTAATAGTGAATACTTGAGGAAGGTGAACGCTGTATCCGGCGATAAACACTTCAGAGAGATACGAGATTCCATTGTTGACTATAATTTGATCTAGCAATGTTTGAGATGAACCGGAGAGGCGAGTGGGGTCGTTTATCGTAGTAATAAGGTTGAAGGAGTCGATAAGATTCATGAATCGATTAATTGGTGAATATGCAGAGTCGGATGTACTCAGGAAATCGATGTTGAAATCGCCACATATAACGATATTTTAGTAGATTTATGATGTGATATGCTTAAAAACAACTTCGAAGTTTCGAAAAAATATATCAAGATCTGATTGAGGTGGTCTATAAATACACAAAACAATAATGCCGGTGTCGGTCAGATTAACTGCAGAAAATGCGAACACACTATCCACGCAGAAGATCTCGTAGCCTGTCAGTGGAGAAGATAATATATCATTACGAACGTAGATACACGTACCTCCGTGCGGATTTTTTCCTTTAAAATTTTGTCGACAGTAAGAACTTGCTAAATAATAATTAGAAATAGCTGTATCGTTGATGTTGTTAGCTGAAAGCCAATATTCTGTGAGGCAAAGCAAATTGAATGGATTTTCGTGTACCAGAATTTCAATGTCTGTCAATTTGTTTGAAAAGGATTGGACATTATGATGAAATATAATTATTTTATTTTTGCAAAGAATTTGAGATTCACGAGAAATTGAATCGACGTTAGATTGAGGAGATGAATTTGAATTTGGTTCAGCTTCTAGTTCCGGGTCAAGCCCGCACGCATCACCCGAACGCGGTTGTCACCTTCGAGTACCACAATGTACTCCTGAACGCAAGTTGTAATTGTATATGGGGGCGGCAGGAGATGTGGATGGAGGAATAGATGAGGACGTGGGAGATGAGGAAGCAGTAGGTGAAAGAACGGGGACAGGAGAAGAAATGGGTGTGGAGATAGGAAGAGGAGATGGTGATGAGGTAAGAGCAGAGGGAGGTGGACGAGGAGTTGAGGCATTAGCAGGAGGATGTGTAGGAGTGGGTAAAGGGACAGGTGAATGATGTGAGGTCAGATGTGAAGCTAGAAGAAAACTGAAGTGATGTTTCTCAGACTCAGATGTAAACCGTGCTGGGTAATGTCCTTGGCAGTCAGGTGTGGTTGCAAATCAAAAAAATTTATTTTTGTGTTTGCCAGGTGATGTTTTAGGGAGATGTTTGTCAGGTTAATTTCGTGGTTTATTTGTGGAACGTTGAAGCGTGGAGGCAGGCTACAGAGTACTATGTTAGTGTGCTGAGAGGTCATTTTTAGTTTTTGTAGATGTTCAGACGCGTTGAAATGACCACCCAAGTTAATATCGTTCTGCCCACCTATGATGATTACTGTGTCCCACTCTGCGAGTTTTCTAGTGTAGGTGTCCAGTTCTCGAAAAACTTCAGCCAAACGAGCGTTTGGTTTAAAGAAACCGGAGACTGATAACTGGCTAGGAAGAAATCCACGCAAAATGGAAAACTAATGAAGACCGTGCGAATCATCTAATATGAGCACGTTTGATTTCTACGTGGAAGAGTTGATTCCATCTCTGGGTAGCACTACTTTACGTGGTTTTTGGCGGCTGTGCTTACCAGTGCGAGGTTTGTGAACAGGTTTGTGTACTGGACGCGAGGGGATGAAATGTGTAGGTAAGGGAGGAAACAGGGACATGTCATCTAACAGACTAATCCTATTCTAGTGAAGAGTTGAGGTGGTGCTTGTGTCGTTGGTCTAAACGGGTGATAGCAGTTGGAAGGACGGTGAAAATTCCTTACTATAGTCCAACCGCCGGTCGTTTTCTTATTGACCTCTTCCAGCGCACTGATCCGTATGTCAATAACTACAATATATCACATATGTCAACGACAAAAACAATATGTCACATAACGAGATGTAATAATTTCCAACGCTTTGCTTGAATTCATATATGAAGGAAGTTTGTGTATACTTTTTTTATCATTTGTTTTGGCAAGAAATACTGTTCTATTATTGTTTTTGTTCACCTATTACTACATAACGTCTTCAAAAATGTGTGTCAACAGTCCAAATTCGGTTTTATACGTGACAGGGTTCTTTTACCAAATGGGACAGCGTATGATAATTAATTTTGCAAAGAACAAGGTGAGAGATTTCACCGAGTTAAGAAGCTAAGGGAAGACGTTATCGTCAGCACTGGAATTTGAATATGATGACAGAGAACATTGGTGTTTAGAAAAGGATTCTTCAAATATTTTACGAGAAGAAAGCCATGAGACATTCATTTGAAGGACACCAAATGTTTTTTCTTTTAACTAAATTATCCCCAATTTAAAATATTTTGTGAATTTTATGTAGTAATGAATACGTTTTATCGGTTATTCAACTTTTTATCAATTTCATTAGATTTTACCAACATTCGTAGGAAATTATCTTGCAAATATTGTCAGAAAATAGCAGAAATTAGGTTATATCTTAAATTTTGTTTTTGCAGATGTAAAATAACCTGAGGTGATAATGTGAAGTAAATGCAATTTTTGAACTCAGCACAGAAATATGAAGCTTAATGTGATCAAAACCCCAGATTCAAAGTTAAATTTTGTGGACTTGAGTTATCTACACCTATTGATTTTTATTACTATTCCTTCCGTGACTTATTTTTTATTAGACCGACAACGTCACTTGAATTAAAAGAAATGTTTTTAATTCCTTTTTCTTTTCAATTTCTTTGCTCAAATCATATAGGTAGGTGGAAGAACCTTCATTTCATCATTGCGTTAATCTCGTCACATCATAAAAATAACATATGAAATAGATAAATACCATCGAATAATTGGAAACATTATGGTGCTTTAAGTGTCTGCAATGTGGTCAAGCAGTATATGATCACTGAGCTGCTATAGATTAAATACGGAGATTATGAAACAAAAATGAAACATAAATTTATTTTCTAAATATTTTTTTTCTTTTTGTGGGGCTTTAGGGCTCGACGACATCGAGGTCACTAAAGCCCTTAAAACTTGTACAGGTAGGGAAAATGCAGTTACGCACTAGGGAGAGCCAACATGACTCTCCCCGCGTGTGGGACTCGCCAAAAAACTCAATCACACCCACTAAAAACCGTCCTGAATTACAACTCAAAGATTAACATATCTCAAGACATTACTTAAATCATAAAAAATAAAAAGAAGAAGAAAGAGAAAAATAAAAGATACCCGAGCGTCGGGATCGAAAAGAACAAGAGGTGACCAAGGGAGGTCAGGAAAGAGAAAGGAAGGAGCCTTCACACAAGTAGGTGATAGTAGTTTTTTTTCTAAATAAACAAACCATTGAAATTGAGATTGGCACTATGACGATTATAAAAAAACTGAAAATCAACACTGCTCGATTATGAGCATTTAAAATTCTCAAAACGTAAAAATGGTTATTTTTGCTTTAAGTGACATTATAAATGCAAAAGTACAGGAGTTTACGATTAGTATTCACGACTTACAAAAAATGATGTTCAAGAATATGAGACTAAGAAGGTTAAGAAGAAAATGTTTTAAAAAAATAAATGAATTGATATATATGATCATGAAAAATAGAGGGAATATAAATTGAGTGGAAATAAATAATTATTGGAATTGAAGAAAAATAAATTTTTAAAAAATGAATACATTATGCGAGGATAAGGGAGAGTAATTCTTTATAAATGGTGACTAAAATTCTCTTACTTATTTGTGGAATACCGGGAAAATGGATGAAGTGGGGACATTTAGGAATTTGTCGTTCAGGAAGTATGTAGTGCAAATACAAAATAAATCATGCTCTTTTTTAAACTGATATTAGCGGTTCGAAGATAAAGGTACCAAATAAAATCTGAAGAATAAGTGAATTGAAGAATAAGTGAACAAAGGTACTGTATAAGATAAATGTGATACACAAATAAAAGAATTAAGAACAAAATTCATTGTTTATTAGCAGTGAAGCTAATCAATAACTTAAATTAGATAATAAAATAATTGCAATTTAGCTCAGATATTAAGTTATATATTTTGATCCGAATTCTTGTTATGAATACAATATTTATTTGTGTGAATTGAATTAAATTTATAATTAAAATTGTACAATACAAATGATGATAATGTTGGAGATAAAATTATTAAAATTCCCGTCGAATTGTAATAAAGTATTTGAAGTCATTTTCGAAAGGCAATGCGAGTGCACGTGAACCAT
Source organism: Laupala kohalensis (assembly GCA_002313205.1). Lineage (NCBI taxonomy): Eukaryota > Metazoa > Arthropoda > Insecta > Orthoptera > Trigonidiidae > Laupala > Laupala kohalensis. The sequence goes on from NNCF01129955.1 coordinate 1,486,332, forward strand.
TACTACTACCTGGAAACTTTAATTACCAAGAGCGTTGCAAATTTTGGTGTATTGTATGTATTTAGGGTAAACGCTTCAGTTCTCGATACCCTAAACTCTAAATCTTACGAAATTACTTATATTATTGACATTTGTTGAAATCGAAACCTGCAGTTTAATTTGTACCTTTCGTCATATTCTCTTGGTCTGCTTATTTTTAATTAAAATTGTCGACTTTGAAATAAACAAATACATTTTCCAGAAGCCTGCTATTGCATCAATAGTCGACACAGTCGAAAATAAATAAGACAGTAGTTGATATAGGTATTTGGTATTCAAAACCGCGATTAAAACATTATAAACTTTCAATAAATGGAGTTTATTCATTGTTAATTAGTTAGTCACAATATCAGATAAACAGCTCAAATATTTTTAACTCACAAAAACTATCTTACCAAATTTTGGGAGTAGGTAAAATAAATTCTTACTATATTTTGTTATTTTCAAATTATCTGAAGTTTTCTTTGAATAATGTTTTTTACCACATTATCTAAAGCTTTCGTCATCATTCAATAGTAATGTCAAAGTGTGTACATATCTTCCCTCGGCACTTCAGTATAATCATCCCATCTTCGGCTGCAAAAAAAGGAAATGAGAATTAAAATTAGATTTATAGTAACCAACACTAACTGAGCCAGTGTCGACAACTCCCTATATGGATTCTCATTAAGAAAAACACTACCAGCAGCTAAATTTCTGATTCTTTGATTATATTGAAAGATTATAAGCAGCTTTTGGTGTTGGATATCTGTGATAGTATAAAATTTGAGAAGGTTTCGGAAGATTTGAGAAGAGCGCATTGAGATCGTTAGATGCATCAATAGTAGACAAGGTGTCGACCTCAGAAGATATGTGGAAAAATGTGCTCTATTAGTCGACACCTTCACCTTAGTAATCACAGAAGTCATACAACAACAAAATTGCAATTCAAAAAAAGACATCCTAATAATACAGAAGATCTTTGATGATGGAAAGAGATATTTCAATGAAAAATCTCATCTCTCTTATTGGAAACACATCGTATTATCTTCATTTACACGCATGACCAAACATCCTACCTCAACGACCTCTCTTATTGTAAATTCCCACCGTAAATTGCAGAGGAAGCTTCTTTTTTTATTATTAGGAAGGCATTAAATGTATCAATATTAAAACTGGCTCGAGAAAGCAATCTGAAGTCTTAGTATTTGGTTCCAAAATCAGAAGTGCGTTACCCTATACGCATTTCTTGCAGAACTGTCGCATAAGAATTATGTCAAATAAAAATTAATATCCACTCTTCTTCTGCACAAAGAATGTGTTAAGGACATTCATACAGAGAAATTGTTTCATGTACACCCTTTCATATTATCATTCCATCATTACTTTCTCCTCCTCATAAGCTTCGTCGACACCACATCTCTCGTCCAGCTGCCTGCCATCGCATCCAACGCTTGAGCCTACCTCTTCCACCTGCGGCTCACAGCCGACGATCGCAGTCGGCAGAGCGTTTGTGGCCTTTTGCAGCAGCGGCTGCTGCAGCCGGCAAAAACCCAGACACAATAGGGAGCGGTCCCTCCGCCGCTCTGCCTGCCGTGAATATCAAGAGCATTTAAATACGCGCTCTGCCGACACGACACGGCTCCCGCGGCGACGGTCGTGTCCTTGCCACAGTGGTTGCCGACGCCGGTTTACGAAGGCAAACGCTCCGTCACAACGTTGAAAAAAAATCCCCATAATACATTTATCAAATTACAAGGATTCGAGCATTCATTTGCTTTGTGAAACGAGTTACGTTGTTATTTTCCGTTTGGCGTAAACGTTCCATCAATTTTCAGTTTTATCATTATTCGTTCAAATCATCGATACGTACTGACACAGACTACTCAATGTAAAGGAGAAAACAATAAAAAAAATTTCGAATTACAAGAAATACAGAATGCGATCCAGGTACACGAGTTTCAGATATCTGACGAAAAGATTTTTGTATTTATTAAGATTTTTTAAATTCTTCATTCCCCTTTTTCGCGTAGTTTGATTATTATGAAAAACAATGTGGTATCACATCAACAGTTGATGTACTTCGCCATAGCAACAACCAGTTTTTCTTACTGTTCAGAAAAGTTGGGGAAATAAAATTGCGGGTGTTTGTATCGTTAAAGTACTCTGCCGTTAACATATACTTATGTATTTTCAATTTTGAACATTAATTAGATCCTTGATTGTTATTAACTGATATTAAATGAATTGGTTATTTCGGAACAACCCAAGTCAAGCACACTCAATTTTTCAGGAGAAGCTAAAACTGTTTCTTTGAAGAAAAGTGTTCTAAACTAGGTTGAATACCATAACCTAAATACAATTTCAGTGTTTTTAAAATGTTTTGTTTTGAAAAACAAACATTTTGGTTCATTTTTGTACCCGAAAAATCATCCCAAAACCATATGACTTATTTTTTTCTGAATTATATGAAAAAGAAATTAATTATTCATTTATTTCTTAGCTACAGCAGATTGTAAACAAATTTCCTCTATTACGAACGACCTCCCATTTTTTCTTAATGTACAGACTGATGGCATTTTTATGTGAGATCTTACGTTTTGAGGAATTGTTTTTCATTGTTCGTTTAGGTAATATCATGCCCCGTAGTAAAGAAGGGAAAACTCGCCCACATTCTCCCTTGGGCCCTCAATGAGGCTGTGTCTGCTGTACTAGAAAGAGGACATTCGATTCGACAGCCAGCATTAATTCTCAAGATAAGTAAGAGTGCCCTTGTTGCTAGAATCACTGAATTCAAGAAGTCAGGTAAAGAATCTTTCTAATATGGGGCAAAATACGCAAACTCGTGTTCACACAAGAGGAAGAGCAAATATTTGTCTCTTAGATAAATCAGTGTGCATTCCTAGGTTACGAGATAATCCAATTACATGATGTTTTTGCATGCCTTTGAAAGATGACGGCAAGGTGACTTAAAAACCATTCAGAACATGTTTTTCGACCGACAGAAAAGGTCATAACAATGGTGAACTCTAAAGCGTCCGGATCAATTAACCATTCTTATTCCACTACCTCCTTTATTTAAAGAAAATTATAAATATGCAGAAAAGACATGGAAATTCCAAATAAATTAATATGTTGAAAAAGAAACAGAACATTAATGGTGCAATAAGAAAAAAAGGAAAGAACGATTCTCTAAACTATGAATTATATATTGACAATATTCTCGTCTACTATCATATTTGTTTTATTATATTTTCAACGTTCTTAATGTACACTCAGTTTTTATTAACACACTTCCTTTTTAATTTACACCCATCACCATTATTATTACCTTAAATGTATAATTATTCATTTCGATTATTCGCCATTGATGGTTTGTGTTCTTATTACCTATTTTTCGATAGAATTGTTCTTGTGTTGAATTTTGTTCGTAAAAGAAACATTTATGTGTTTATGTAATACATTCATCTATCAATGACAGCAGCTATAAAAACGTCGTGGGTGTTAATAAAAAATCAGTCTGCTTACAAGGTCGTTCAAAATATTATACAACTAGCTGATTACCCGGCATTGCTCGAGAGTTTTCTTAGACATCTTTTTTACTCAGGATAAAATAAAATCTATGTTATAAGAACAAAATACTTTTATTTGATGATTTTTTAAAACATGTTCAGCATCTTAATTTTTCAAATTCATATTAAAAATAATTAAATACAAAAGTTTACTGCATACACTACACCATCTCGCGGGAACCGCGCCGATCGAAGTTTCGCTTCCGTTTCATGACGCGACTGCACCATTTCATTAAAATTCTTGTAAAATCTAAGCTATTCGTCGAAATTTTACGATTCAAAGGGGGTCTTCATCTTTGTTAAATGCACAAAGCAAATAATTCATTAAATTTAATGGTGATTGATTTTTTCCTTCCTAAATTATACTCCTAAGTTTACGTACTTTATCACTTCTATTTTTAATAACGTTTTTTTTTCAATACTGTGGGTGAACCTTTGTAGATAAACATGCTGTCGCGGACTTCTTTGTAAAACTCTTCAAGGCAAACAATATTGTTATACACAGTTGTCGTCTATCTTTAACCGTTTAGGCAGCGTAAGCGAATATACCTCTCTTTTTCCAGATTTCATCTACATTTATGGTCAAAATCATTTTATGTCTTTTTTTTCACGCATTTTTTAAGATAAAAATTAGCCTGTGTTCATCCTGTGTATCTTACCTACATCCTTGCCAAATTTCATCATGATCGGTTCCGTGGTTTAATCGTGATTAAGTAACAGACAGACACGATTTCGCGTTACGCATTTATATCTTAGTATGGACTAGTATGGATTACCAATAATTAAGCCATGATGATTCTAATGATTTCTGTAAAGTTTAAATACTCATATAATTAAATTTTGTACATTCTTGATTTATGTATGCCAACCTTGTTTTCTTTGTATATATCTTTGATATGATATATTGACATAAACAATACTGTTAATACTTTACCAACAATTAACACTTTGAGGTCAAGTCCTATTTTTATTAATTTAAATCTACAATGCCTTAGATATATTTATAATTTCATTTTATATTATGGTTCTCTCTATGCTTTTTTTGTTTATCTGTATATAACTTCTTTATTTTTACCACTTATTCTGTGTTTTAATAACTTTTTAACCTTTTGATTTGTTATACGTTTATTCCGTGCCTCTGTCATATTGTAATATAACAACAAGATGGGAAACTCGGGCAGTTGTGCGAATCCACCTTGTGGGTCACTGGTGGTCACTGGTGTCGTTTCACCTGTAGTGACGTCTAGGGGGTGTTCCTCTAACTAATTTTCTATAAGTTATAGTATGTCTTCGACAGAGAGAGTTAGTGGCGTAGGAAGTTGGGTTACCAGTTCTGTCCTCACTATTATCACCATACAACGGATACGGATAACACTCGTGTAATCTAGTGCTAATCGTCAGATACTACACTCTTTAATAGTTCAAATACTTACCATAAAGCTACTAACATCCCCAAAACTCAGCGCTATTTTCAAAGCGATATGTCGCGGTTCGATAATCAGCGAGGTATAGTAATGATAAAATGTGGTGATTGAATTGAGCGAGTTTGTAAGTACGTTGCTGCCATTTACACTTGGTAAAACGAAAATGTCTAGAGAGAAGTATTTGTGTTCAAGTTTTCAAGTGTTATTGAATGTTTTCCCATGTCATTCTATATGTTTTCCTGTGATGTAGAATCTCCAGTGTTATTGCATACGTTTTCCTACATCATCGTGTATGTTCTCCAATGTCACGGAATGGTTTCCATTGTTATTGAATATGTTTTCTACGTGATGTAATACGTATCAATATTTTTAGAATACATCTTGCATGTACATCACTGAAATATCTGTTTTATTGTTATTTTAACTTATCTTCCCCCACAACCGCCATTTAGGTAATCTGTTTGAATTTGGAATGTAAATAAAAATACTAATGGAAGCGAATTATTTCCGCAATGAATAAAGAAAGTAGATGCAGAAAGTACTGGACGACTTTTTTACATTTTATTTGACCTTTCCTCGTTTCCAGAGCATGAGCGATACTGGTATTCAGTCACTGGCATCATTGCTGCTTACTGCAAGCCGCTACTTTGCCGGTCCCGTCCAGATGGGTCAAGAAAGCAGCTGTCTTTTGGAAATGTTTATTCTGTTTGTTTTGTTGCAATCTCAAAGTTGATCGTATGTCTCCTAATTTCCTAGCGAAGTCCGCTTTGTCGATGTAATTGTACATCAGTCGCCCATTTTTACTTCCCTTCCATTGTGTCTGCCATCACTTCATCAATTCTCTTGTCATCTTCCTCCGTGATGTCTAGTCATTCCTCAATATTATTTCCCCATTCACCTCTATTTTCCAAGTCCTCTTTAAAATATGCCTGTACTTCACTATTTTTTACACACATACCTATTGGCATTTCTCTCAACAGCACATTGATAACATCAGATGATAAAGTTATGTGCCCGCCTGCCATGTATAACATACAATGTCGTTCTTATCCTCGCACGACCTGCTAACCTAACGACCAAGTAGTTTTGTTACCGGTCACGCGTTGAATGGTTGTAGATTTTGTTTACGGAACTCCCCATAGATGGCGCCACCCAACTTTACCCTCCTATTGTTATTGTTTCATTGGCACTGCACTCATTGGAAATATTCTACGTACGTTGTCTCTGTTCCATGATTTGAATATGATCCATGTATTCTATATTCTGTGATTTGCATAAACTCACTTTCTCTTTTCCCAATGTTACAATAATAGTTTTTTACTTGCCTGATGATGGACCATAGAGGGGGTCGAAAAGTTGCTTAGTTAATAAATCAGTCTGTGAAATAAGGTCGTTTTATTAAATAACTATTGTACATCTTGCACATCAAGTTGTTATATTTCCCCTAGATTTCTCCAGGTTTTGCTGAAAATATTATTATTGAGGAAAACAGTATCTCTTTCTGAACGAATTATTGCACAAAAGTGTTTCAGACCGCGTAGCGGTCATATTTAAACCTGAACAAAGGGATTCTTGTGGCAAAGGCAAATCTTTTTGTAATAAATAGTTCAGTAGACACTATGTTTTCCTCAATAATATATGAAAACTCTTTCAATACCTCACCGTCACCAAATATGAAAATATTATTCTTAATTATATATTTTAATAGATTCATAGTTTATAGCTTGTTTTGTGCTTCATCAATATTATATTCGGTCCTTGTCACGTGTACCAATGGTTATGTCGGCCACCGCTTCATGTGAAGGACGAGAGATAAATAGACGAGCCATTTATTTACTGGAACCTGGACATCACAACATTTCTACATAATAAGTAGAGGTGTGCTGTTATCGTTAATCAAAGAAGAGCTCTAATTATGTTTCCTATGAACTGGACATGTTTTGATCTGACCAGATCCATTTATTATTGTAATCATGTTACAGTAATTTAGTTCTTATCAACTAGTATGTTATAGAGTAGTATTAACAACGTCATTCATTGTCCTGTGCATTAATGGATATTCCATAGCTCCTCCTCTCATGTGAGAGGTAAGTTTTATACGGTGTTGCTTCCACGCACCAATACGTTTACATGCACTTTCAAGAGTGTTATGCGTGTGTGCATATCTGACAAAATCGTCAGTTCTGTTATTGTTAGCTTCTCACAAATTCATACGCATTTTTGTTTTGCTCTTGTAGTACAAGTTTCAAATAATTCTTACTAATGGCTGAGTTTTAGATATTATTTTGTATGGTAATTTCTTTATATTGCGCATTTTCATGGTTTTTCAATTCTGTATATGGTCATAACTTCTGTCTCTCTCAGTAGATTTGGGTCACGCAGGTGTCTAAAGTAAATACTCTTTCTTATCAAATATTTAATGCTATTATTCCTACCATTAGGGTCAGTAAAAGGTTTTCATGAATGAATTATTCATGAACTGGGTTCACAAATATTTCTGAGACATTCTCCCTACAGTGATTTTCACAGCCACATTTTTGGTTCTTTTATCACATTTTAATTCTGCTTAACCATTTTTTCACTTGTTAGACCAATGAACCTACTCACCGGAAGCCTCACAGGTCGAATTTGTGCTTCCGAGGCAAGATACTACTGCGGCAGCGCGGTTGCACCATTTCATTAAAACGCTTATAAAATCTAAACCATTCGTCCAAACCATTCGTCAATTTAAAGATTTGTTTATCTTTTCCAAATACACAAAACATTAAATATGATGAAAATTGATTTGTTCAGTCTTAAATTCCTCACTAAAATAGAAATATTTCAACATTTCTATTTTTCATAACGTTTTTCTAAAATAATTTAAATTAACCTTAGAAGATACATATGCTATCGTGAACTTTTTTGTAGAAATCTTCGAGGCGAACAATATTGCCATTAATAGTTGTCATCTGTCTCTAACCGTTTCGGCAGCGTATGTGAATATGACCGATTTTTCTCCCCGATTTCTTCAACATTTATTTTCAACTTAATTTTTTATCTTTCTTTTCATACATTTAAAAAAATGAAGGTTAGCCTATGTTCATCCTGGACATTTTTCTATCTCCTTGCTAAATTTCATCAGAATCGGTTTTTTGGTTAAGTCGTGATTAAGTAACAAACAGACAGGCACGCTTTCCCATTACGCATTTATATATTAGTAAGTATGGAGTATGGATAAGTTTTCTTTTGGTGGGGAAATTGGATTTATTGAACTGTTTTGTTATATGGAATTTGTTATGAAATTAGTCCTTTATCCTCCATCCTCACTTCTTTCACCATAACCCATGGTATTAAAAATCATATCCTCAAATGTGATAGTGTAGTCACATGTGGTTCACCGCAAACACAATTACAAATAAAGTTTTCACCAAATCATCAGAGCTAATTATATAAAATAATCTACCGTATACGCTACAATTTCAATTTAATTTATTCTCTACAACAATAAAAATACACATTATAACTACCCGCAATTTTAACAAACGTCAATGAAGCTACAATAAAAATAACTCCTAGTGTTAATCTCTCGTCCTCACAACGATAAGCGTGATCCAATGTTGTTCTTTTTGAAACTAAATAGAAGAATCTTCGTGAACATTCTTGACTTTTTTATTGAATAATTCATTGATTTATTTTTGTTAAACCTGTTTGACTAAAACCATGAAAGATTTTTTTTTAAATTTTATTATCAACTGTTTGTTTTCCTTAATATTAATTCAATATTTAATCCACTTTTAACTATCTGTGAAATTAAAATATTTTTGAAGTATGTATGTGTGTATATATATATATATATATATATATATATATATATATATATATATATATATATATATATACTAACTTCTAAATATAAATAAATACTCACTCAGATTTTGTACCAAGTCAAGTGATCAAATCACGTAAGTCATGAATTTCATAAATATGTAACGTTATAGGAGAGAACTAAATCAGTAATTTACTCTCGCACAAAACCGCCAGAGGTTTCTATTTAAAGTAGAGGTATTAAGACTTCTCGACATACTCCGAGTTCTGTATTGTAATAACTCGAATATGCAATCCCCTGCGGCGAGCAATCCGACAAGCAACTTACTTGTTCATTCTCAAAACATACTGGGCCCAAAGCACGACGAATGAATTCACAGGATTTGAACGGTGAAGCGGCGAGAGTGGTGCTTAGTCGCGAGCGGCACTGTGCCACCACCGACCGCCACGGAATATGGAAATGTGACCCGCTGCATCCACCGCTCTGTCGCAGTGAATAAGCAATTTCAGACAACGTTCCTCCTATTGGATTAAATAAGAGGAGTTTTCATACTATTTGACAAACAAAAATGCCTCCCTTTAATACTAACACTTAAAGAGACGTCTCATTTTCACTAGTAAATGAATAAATGTACTTTATTTTACGATTCGGCATTTGTATCATTCATATTTTTCTTTCATGGCAGAATGTCTTGATGCTATAGAGCACCTAAATGTGTGGGAGCCAACGACAAAAATAATCACCTGAATTGCTCACGTTTATAATATTTATCAATTGATGGTAGTCGATTGGTAGTATCAGAAAATGCAAGTCTGCCAAACGGTTCGCGTGGTGAACATATTTATAACTTAATTTAAATAATTTAAAAAAGGTAGCCAATCACCCCATTTTATCATAGCTCATGCTTCGTATACTAGTCGTATAGCCTACCAATGATGGAAAAATAATGGCAGACGATTTGGACGCAATATAAGCGTTTGTAGACGCCGCTGAAAGGGTCCAAAATCGGATCCAAGTCATGTCGTTTGCTCACAATTGACTCAACTACCATTTGTTTTGGAATACTTCAGAGAGTATAAATTCAAAAAGTCAGACCAAATTTCCTTGACGAACACCATGGAAGACGCGTTCTTAAAACATAATAAAAAATTGTTTTCATAATTCATTTCTGTTGGAAATTTTAATGGGAAAGGGGAGAAAAACAAAAACAAAAACAAAAAAAGGTTCAGTAATAATATGACACCCTACAAAACAGTGACTTTTAGATTTTTGTTTGGCATATTCATCAATAAGTTCGTCATAGTTCAGCTAATTAATAATGCTGTGCTCAATAGTCACTACCGACAGAATAGAAAATGAGAGCTGATTTTGATTTTGAGGGGTACAAAATAATTTTACATTAATTTTAAACGTCAGAAAGTTATCAGAACTGACAATTATTAATGACATTGTTAACAAGACTCTTAATGTTATTTGAACATTCAGGAGTGGTTTTTGGTTGTGATTAAAATATTTCAACATAACGTAATTTCTTAATTACCATTTTTTAGAAAGCCATACTTAGTTGCCATTACATTGATCAATTGCATTCTTTGTATTTCAAACGAACACACAAACAATGTTTTTAATGAACACCTTTGCAGAGAGGAGAGGATAGAAAATTCAAAACTTCTTTGAAGATTACAACAGTAAACATTATTCGGAAAGGAATAAAGGAAAAAATCTTCTGAATATGTTTAATCAATTCTGAAACATTACGAGTATATTCATATTGATAGTACATGACTAAAAATAGGTTTAAAACGACAACAAATGATTTAATTAGAATTAACACATAAACGCATTTCAAATATATTTAAAAAACGAACTTTCCATTTAAGTGATTAAAACTACTAAGATAAAACTTTATGCTATCAAAAGTTACTTATTTTCCCCTTATAACTAAAAAAGAGGGTCGTATTACTTACAACTTGTCACTAACGCGCCATAAAATTCACGGGAGAATCTTGAATTCAATTTACCAAGCAGTGGTGTTTCAAAACAATACATTAATTTCATCAATAACTAGCTAAATACAATTACTTACCGAAAGACTGCCCACTGCTTGAAAATTCATTACGGCGAATTCTGGCGCACAATACAAGATGTTTTCAATAGCGCCTGCCAAGGCTTATGTCACGTCCAAATCGTCTGCCATTATTTTTCCCATTATTGGTCAACTATACTTGACTAGCAAACGAAATGTAAACTCTGATCAAATAGGGTAACTGGCCTCCTTTTTTTATTATTTAAATTAAGTTATAAATTTGTTCGTCACGCGAACCGTTTGGCAGACTTCCATTTTCTGATACTACCAATCAACAGCAGCTATTGATAAGAAGGACTATTGTAAACGTGACCAATATTGTAAAGGTGACTATTTTTGTCGTTGGCTCTTGGTCTATAATAGCATCTGCCGTAAATTGTTTTCCCTGAATTGTAGTTTCTGAAATATACTACTTTTCAAAACCAAGACTTAAATAGTTATTATGTTTAGAAATCATTGTAATTCGTCAAGTGTACGTTAAACGTGTATTAGCAATCAATCGTTTACTATAATTTTAATTTAAAAAATTAAATTTTTAGCATAATTGGTATGTAAACAAGAGAAGCGTGGAATTTATTTTAATGAGGTTGCATTTATTCTTTAGGCTTCGATGTTGTGAAATTATAGTTTCAATCAAATACAGTGAAACTTCTCTATGACGGACACCCATGGGGACTTAAAATATGTTTGCTATTGAAAAGAGCCAACGTAGAATAAAACGAGTGAAAAGTGTCCGCTATAGATAAGTTTCCGTTAACGGATGCTTCACTGAATCAAGTCAAATGATCTGACATTATTGATTTATTAACTTGAGCATTAATATATTCACATTATTTATAGTTTGTTTTATAAAAAAAACAAATATTTAAATGATATACTTTTAATGTTTATTTGGAAAAAGCTTGCGACTCATAATAGTTCAGTTATACATTGAGGTGATCTAACACAGAGAAAACAAAAGGAAAGATCTGGGAGGATAAATAAATTTCCGATAAAAATACAACATGTTAATAATAATTGTGAATGAAAATCTTGAAAAATGAAATTTTCTTTTGTTTGTGAAATAAATCTCTGAAAAACTAATTGGAGAGCGTAGAAAATGTGCTACAGAAGATGGTATTATGAATAAAAAGAAAAGTAAATAGAAGAAGTATTTATGTCGGTGTAAGCTGAAATCACACAATATTCGTGATGGAGAGGATATGAAAGACCCGTAGGGAGCAGCAGAGGGTTGTACGTCGTCGTGCATAGTGGAGAGGAGTAGAAGGGCCATGGCGCTCAGGCACGGGGTTACGCCGGAATTCTATATGCAAATGCTTTCATTTCAAGTTTGGATTACCTGACTGCGAGAGCGTTGCTGCTGTGTGGATGAAGGAGGAAGGGTTGAGGTCAAGGGGAGTTGAGGACGCATGCACCGACCATTAGAACGGAGTGTAAGGAAAGTCAGGGTTGAGGAGGCCAGAAGGGCAGTGTAATGGCAATGAAGACTCAAGGGTAAACCACGAGGACGAGGTGAAATCGATGAGGACGATGGGGATGGAGGCAGAAAGTGGAGGTTGGATGAAGTTGGTTGGAAGAAGGTGGCAGCCACTGCACCTTCACGACTCAGTGAACTGTAGAAGTTATGATTTTGTAACATAATTAACGGAGATCAGAACTCCACTGGGTGAAGGATGTTACAGGTTCTCTATACTTCTCGTGGGATTTGCACAGTACTCAAGTATTCGGATAATATAAATTTATTTCCGGGAAATATTCGATATGTTGCAAAAAGTGTTGGGATCATTACAGAGAATATCTGTCATGGAGAGAATGCGACGCTGGATTCACGTGATCTTTACCTCCTAAGGAGAATTTTTTACTATTTGATCGCTGAATCAACAAAATTATTCTACTGCAAACATTTGTTATCGGATCACCTCTCCAGTGTTCGACATACTAAAATCAAATTATTATTAATATACCCATTTATTTTTAGATCTGAACCTGAAATTTTGTTGCTTTCCTTTTGTTACTTCCGTAGTTTTCTTTTAATTAAAATTATCGATCTGCTACTAAAAAATTATATTCAAAAGTCTGTTTTTACATCAGTAGTTGACAATGACGAAATCGAGACAACTAATAACTTAAGAAAACGTCATTATGATCTCTCAAAAATTGTGTTTATTTCATGTTAATTTGTTATTCACAATATTAGATAAGCAAATTACACATTTTTAATTCGTAAAGGATTTACCAAATTTCGGGGGTTCATAAACGAAATTTCTATTGTTTAATAACAGGGCAAGTACAAAGAGTATATTGCCTAATTACGAGTTAACAATATTAAAAACATTTTACACTCTTCATTGAGCAATCTAAACGGCGTGAATTAAAACTTTTTCTTTATGGAAGAGAATAGGATCTCGGTCTTATAAAAATCTGTAGATACTGGATATAGAAACTGATTTAGAATTGCTTCCAAACACAGAGGTTAGTGGCACAGAGATTACATGTACAATTTGAATTTTCCTTGCAAATATCAATATTGTGTCACGTTTGCTAAAAACAACACGCAAACTAACAAATGTTTTGAGACGTTTAAATGTCCAAAGAAAGGTTTTTCAAGTTGCTAATAAGATGTACAACGCCATTGTTTGACGGGTACTTTTCCATTCACTTTCCTATGATTTGTTCGTGGAATCTTCATCTACCACTTCTTTATATTCTTTTTCTCCCCGCTTTCATGTTTCCTTTTCGTCTTCGTCTTCTGTTCTCCCTCCAGCCATGAGACTGACGGTTTCATATATTACTTTTTACGATGTGTTGTTCTTGAGTCAAAGTAGGCTAATTGAAGGGCTTTATGGGTCGGTGGTCTTTGGACAGATGAAATTGGAGACTTTGAGTTGGTTAGGTGCTCTTGGTGCTTATACGTAGCGGGAGGAAGTCGTCTTTTCATTTGGAAGATGGCTGGAGGGGTACTTTGTATGAATTCAATCAGAATCAACAAAACATGGTCCACCTGTCAATTTTGCTTCAATAAAAGTTATAGTGAGAACAGAAAAATGCTTTATTCGTGCCAGAGCAGCTTTGACAACTTATGTTGTCATCAAAGACCTCTGTCCTGGAGGGGTGTGCGTGACATGCATTTAGAAGCGAAATATCTTTTATTTGCTGCATTCCAGACACATCCCTCAAGGGCAGAGGTTACTTGTGGTGACAGCATAATTTGTCGAAGCTGATTCCACACGAATTCAATATTTTTCTGTTCTCTCTATAACTATTATTTTATTTCAAGTGAAGTAAATTGAATTCACCACCCTTACCCAATTGTAATTTTAATTCAGCTAACATATATTGAAATGAGATTCGCATCAATCAATTTTATATCGATTTCCCAATTAAAATCATTTTTACAGGTTTTTTAGTCTCCAAAATCGTCATCGCACCACTGTACATAAATGCCAACATATTCGTTTTAACCCTAGATGGCATAGGATCAGTGTTAAAGGGCAGTGTTCGCCCCGGCCTAACTCGGAGCCTAGCTAACCCTGGACCAAAGCGATGTGCACTATTAAAAAGCAGCAAACGACGGCGGATAGCTCGCCCGGGACTAACGTTAGTTGATTGAGGAATTTGTCTGATATTGACAGATTGTACATTATAAGTAATAAAAGATTGTCATTCTGTCCTTATTTATTAATGCAAAAGGCCTTTTCGGCCGCATGGCGACCATCACCAGTGCTACAAATTAAAAAACATATATAAATTACAAAATTAATATAATCATTCTAAAAACAATCTACCCCCTTCTAGTTGAAAAAGCTAATAACTTTTTAATATAAAATAAAATATAAATTACAAAGTAAAAAATTGAAATATTCTATAATTAATTTACCCCCTTCTTCTTTGACAAGTTAATAATTTTCGATATAATATACATTAGTAACAGGAAATTAGAAAACTGGCATACCTGGGTCTTTTGGCAAGCGGTAGCTAAAAGCACCGTTGACATATGAAGGGTCGGGTTGTTTAAGGAAGTCTCAGGAATTTCCATTGACGTCACATATTTTCCGTGTAACTGGATTCAGTTTCTTTATGACTAATTTTAGCAGGGAGGAGGAAATATCTGGGATTTGATGATTGAGTGTGAAAATTTTGGAATTAAGTGAATTGTGAATGTGAATGTTTTCTAATTTAAGTCTTTTCCAGTAATTATTTTCTATTTCTAAAATTTGGAAATCATTCACTGTGTGGAACGTGTGATTGTTTTCTATAACATGTGTGGCAAAATGTAAATGTCCGGTGAGGTGTTTGAAAGTGTGAAAGTGTTCCTGTAGTCTCTTATCAAAATTACGTCCAGTTCGTCCCATGTATATCGCGTTGCACTCACTGCATGTGAGCATGTACACTCCACTTAATTGCGAGAGAGAGGGAGGGTCTTTTGTGTTGGAAAGGAAGTTTCTCAGGGACTTAGGTGCATGGAAGGAAGTGTAGAGACCGTGTTGTTTAAATACATTTGCTAACTTTAGAGAAAGATTGCTTATGTAAGGTATGGTAATGCGAGGGGTCGTGGTATCTTTATGAAGGGGAAAAATGATGTTTTCTGTGTATTGTATGTTTTTTCTTCTTGAGGATGGAATATATCAAACTGGTATCATAACCATTGTTAAATGCAATTTGTTTTATTTTACAAATTTATTTCTGAATTTGCAAAGAGAAATATCTTTTTGTTGCATTACTCCCACATGTGAACATAATAATGGTCAAATTTGAGATTCAAATTAGTTTCATTCAATCAAGTTCAATTCGTTATTTTTGTTTTAAATTTCAGTTACAAGAAAAATGGGGGAATATGAAGGAGCCGAAAAGTAGAGTACCAGGGAGCATGGGGCACTGGTGGTGGCCCAGGAGTTGCTCAACGGTACCCATTTTCGGTGTCCCGTGTATGTGCCATGGGCCTTGAACCCATGTTTGATAGTGCCTAAGTATTGTTACTGTTTCCTAATTTAGAAAACTATATCAATCTTTCAGGGATGTTTGTATACTTCCAATGCATAGGGCATTGATCAATGTTAAATTGAAATTGCAGGAATTATTGTAGAATGTGTTAGTTGCAATATATTGTAAGTTTCATATACAATAATTATACTCAGTCACGTTACTTTACTCAGAGAAACTTTAACCCAAGAAAATAATATAAATAGGATTGTAATGTGTTTGTTCAATAACGATTTTAATTTCAAAAGTGCTTTATTTTACCATAAAAGTATACAATATGTATATGGCGGGGCTTAGGGCCCGTGCGCCTAACAGATGCCGTAAGATGTGCCGTGGGATAACACTATGCCCTAATATTCACTCTCAATGAACTAAAGCATTAACTAAAAATAGAAATATTGAACAATTTCGATTATTTGGCAGGTAACTAATAACTGTAGCGGAAAAAGAAAATTAATAAATGTATTAAATATACATTTTATAATGTCATGGTTATTCTTTAAATTTTAAATTTAATTCTCTGCTATTGTTATATATACTTAAGTGACTGTTTCGTTCATTGAGCACCGTTTGGAACCACGGAGAACTAACGGTTAGGGCAAGCGCGCTAAGTATAAGAAAAAGAATATGGATGGTAACTGGAAACCTATAACATAACAAAAAATTCGTCGCCAGAATCAAATAAATTCATAGAAAGAATACATACTTATCTTCAGGGCAAATAACATATGCATACGTATCAACATACGCAAATAAATCTAGTTTACATATTTATCAGTATATCCGTACGTGTACACGTACCCATACACGCACATCTATACCATTAAAAAAATGTAAACAGACTAAAATAGAATACTAATATTACTACTACTACTTCTATCACTAATCATAATAATAATAATAATAATAACAATAATAATAATTTAAACAGTCAAGCGTCATCAATTCCGCCTCCCTTTTCTAACCATACACAGAAACTTGCCAATGAGTAAGGTAAGGGAGATTCTATTGTCTAGCATTATTTCAAAACATAGATTGTAATTTCTTGGTTTACGATGGTATCCCCCTTTAAGAAGCCATTTTTTCTACCTATTTTAGTGTTAACGCAATTTAGCAGAATGTGTACCCAGTCTCCTTTTATGTGTGTGTGTAAAGGGCATTTCAAATCTCTATCCCCCCTCAATTTCCTTAATTTTCATCCCTCAACTCAAAACCAAGCTTAACCTGTTCTTGTTTCCTTGTTTAAATAATCTTTGTACCGTTTTCGCCCCCAGTCTCCTGCCACAGTATTCTCTACGATTAGTGACCTCTTTCCCTGTCTCTCAGCCGTTATGTTTTGTTTCTCTATATCCTCAAGTCTCAGAATAATTATTTTATAGTCAGATCTCGCTGGAGCTGTCAGACACAAATGTCCTAGACCGACACTTTCAATTATCGTTCTAATTTTTCTACCCCACACATCGTTACACGTTAACTCGTAGCATTCGGATATATTGCTGTTCCTTTCCCATTTCTTATTGAAACCCAATATTTAATGGCCCTCATCTTAATTTTTACTTCTAACGGTAGAACTCGTAATTCCCAAAGAGTACGACAT
The DNA here is from genome assembly GCA_002313205.1 of Laupala kohalensis. NCBI lineage: Eukaryota > Metazoa > Arthropoda > Insecta > Orthoptera > Trigonidiidae > Laupala > Laupala kohalensis. Next base: position 1,503,817 of record NNCF01129955.1, read on the forward strand.
ACTCGGAGGCACGCCAAGAGTATTTTTCAGAAATTTATTTTGCAGCGAATTAAGTGATGTGCCATCCCCAATTATTTCATCCCCATATGCTACTTCAGGTGCAAATAGTGACGTGAACATCGTTCATATAATCCTTGAATCGATATCAAGGACGTTACCAGTACTTTATTTTATTTCATTTAGAACATACATGTCTTTTTTGTTTTGATTTTTGTATATGTCTTGACCAGGTTCAGTTCATGCTTACTTTGACGCCTAGATAGGTGTAATCTTTAACATTCTCGAGAGACTGACATTTGTAATTCCAAATTTCATTTTTACTAAAGATCGATCCGTTTTTTAATACCATAACTTTTGCTTTATGTATGTTTATATCTAGAGACATTTTATCACGGAACAGCTCCAACGTATCTCGAGCTATCTGACGTCCCGACGGTGTTGTGGGCAACAGAAACAAGATCGTCCGCAGATAGCAACCCCTGTATCTGTTTCTGTTCAGGATCTGTCCCAGGTCCCCGGTATCTGTTGTTGGGACATCAGTGGATGCCTCGCATAATTTTTTGATTACATCGTTAATACATAATATAAATAACAAAGGAGAGAGAACACATCCCTGCTTCACTCCGAGTAACTTGAAAGCTGTAGTTAGAGTAGCATTATTTGTTTTGACGCATGAATTGTCGGAGCAATATAGTGCTTGCAAAGTAAGTAAGAATTATTTTCACACTCCCTTGTCCGCTAATACACACCATCTCTGTTCACAGTGTCGTAAACATTCTCAAAACCGTCTATTCAGCTTTCCGCGTTTCCTCCGTGTTTCTCTCTCGGCTTAATTGTTTAAAATAAATAGATTATCTATTGTGCTCTCTCGGAGGTCTCCTCCTCTTGAGAGCGCGTCCTCTGAATGCAAGATGGGGTACCCTAATAGATATGTTGGGGTGGACCGAATATATTAAATAAGGACCCGTGGACCAAAGGACCATAGGGGTTTGTCAACTACACGACAAGGTAACTGGCAACCTCAAGATCCCCTAGCTAGATCTACTATCTTCTTCTTCTGTGAGAGTAGATCCCTTCTTTTCAATCCTATCGAACTGCGTTGACCACCTCTTGTTTTTTCTGACCCCGATGATATTAGGTTTCGCGGCATAGGGAGTCATTTTCTTTCTCTTCTTCTACTTTATTTCTTCACCAGACGGGTGCTCCATCATTTCCAAATGTAATGGAAAAAACGTTTCTTAAAAAGACTACCCCAGGTGGTACACCACGTTTTGTGGAGAATCCACTCCCTCAGGAGGCAGGTCCTATGGATTCTGGGGAGCGCCAATTATTGCTTAGGAAGGAAACCAATGTTGGATGAAGAGGAAACATTAGAAGTGAAACTCTATCAACAGAGAAACAGGTAAAGATCCGTCGTTTTAAACGGAGCTCAGTTATTAGCAGATCTCCTCCTAACTCAGTTCTGCGACCGTGTTTTTTACCATCAGAAAAACAAATTGAAGAAAAAATAGAAAACGAACCATCTGTCCCTGATCATTACTAGGAATGGCAAAAGGAAATCACAGCAAGAAAAGTCCTGGAAGAAACTGTAAAAAGCTTGCAAGAACATATTCTAAACTTAGAAAACCAAATATCGTTGACAAAATTGATGCCAAAACCAGGACGACACAATGTCAAACTGTTTATAGTACTGATGAAGATAAGTTAATCCAAGACTGGATTCTCAAGGAAAATCAGAGATAAAAGAAGAAACGTAAAGCGTCATACAGTTCATAGGTACAAAGCAACCCTCTTGGAAACGAATTTACAGAAGAGAATACTGAGAAAGAAAAAGTTGTAAATGCTGTGTCCAATAAGGTGAAACAAAGCTAAAACTCCGCCCGTAATACTTCAGTGATGCCATTCAGTCTTGTTATGAACTTCGTCGCGTGAGGACCTCTCTTCGAGCGCTCCCGGTCTCTTGCAGTTGATCAGATTTTCGAAGGTAGTCGACGCTCAACCAGTACATTGCACAAGGATACTTGAGATAAGTATTTACATATAAAAAATTCTAGAGAAATGATTTTAAAGCTTTCTTTTTCTTTAAGCTTATCTTTACATTATCTTTAACAACTTTTTAAAATTTTATCTTAATTGCATATTTCTCGCTTTCCTTTAGGCATTCACCTAATTCAAATAGTATTTCTGTTTTACCTTTTCATTCACTATAAAGACACTTTTTCTCCTTTTTACTTTTAGTTTATTATTTAGTTATTTTGCTCTTCGTGTGTCATTATACCTCATAAAAATGATTAGTCGATTGCCAGCGGATCAGTCGATGTGAAGGCTGAAATCGCGAAGGCAGTGCAGGCTGCATTGAATTCGGAAGACATAATGAACTCTCTTGCTAGCTTAGTTACCGAATCAGTATGTAAAAGATTGTAAGAAACCATTAATTTTAATATAAATATGGTTTCAGTTCTGTGATCTAAATTGGATGAATCAAATCGCCAAATTATCGATTTGAAACGACAGCTGGGAGACAGATCGGACCAGCTGGAGATGTATACGCGGCTAAACTCTCTCCGGATTTTCGATGTCACTGAATCTGACCATGAAGACACTGATTCACTGGTTTTAGAAATGTCCAAGCATAAGTGTATCTTTAGCTTTATCAAATATTGATAGGAGCCAAAGAGTGGGTCACAAAATCCCTGGTAAAAACCACCACGTAATTGTTAAATTTGTTAGTTACAGGAAGCGGCGCGAAATGTTTCGTGCTAAAAGTTAAATTAAAGAATACGGGCAAAACTATCCGAGAGGACCTCACCAAACAGCGTTTGGAAGTTCTCACTACCGCACTCTCGCTTCTGGATCCGGAATGTCTGGAGTGAAGATGGTACTATTATTGTGAAGAAAGATGACACTCTGCTAAGAATTCAAACACGGACTGAGCTTAGTAGCATAAGTAATTAGACTCCGAGCGCTCAACTCCAAATTCCCTCCCTCACGTAGACCTCCAAATCTCCTTATCCATTTTCTTTGCATCTGCACTCCTTGTTTTTCTTCATTGAACCTTTTTCACACAACTTTTCTAACTTCTCTTTCTACTAACCACATTATACAAATTTCTTATTCTTACTTTTCTCCTTGATTTACTCACTTAATTGTTCTTTCTTTCCTTATACATACTTAATTTTATATCCCCTTACTTATATTATCCCTTCGTTTATTCTACTTGTCTTTATAGTATATTTTTAACTACCATTTTTTCCCTATTTTCAGTTTCTCATTAATTTTACTCTCTTTTATTAGTACTTTAAAAACTTCATTTATCCTTCTTTTCCTCTCATGGGTGCATTTCAACATTTTCTTCACAGTGCTTACCATGTTGCAATTGATGGTTTTAGATTTTAAAGGTTGTTTCTTCGCACAACCCTTGCTCATACAAGTACCGCAAATTGAAATTTTTTCCTCATGCAATCCTCCGCATATTCTGGAAATACCCTCATCCCCTCAGGAAGCAAACCCGCTCGCTTTAAGTGCTGTACACAATAGTCTCCAGAACCCTTTTCCTCATTCTCTATTTGTGGCTCACATATATACCCAATCCCTTTTGTCATCATAGTGAAATAATGGAAATTCTTTCAAATCAGCATCTGCACGCGTAACTCGCCAGTGAAACTTGACTGATGAATTCTTTAAACTCCAATTTAGTTGATGTTCCTGGTTATTGCTTTTTGCGCGCTGATAGAAGTAGGATAGGCGGTGGTGGAGTTGGCATATGATGTCTTGAATTGTAAAATCGTTTTTACTTCTGAAGACAATCGAAATTGTATTGCAGAATACTTATTTGTTGAAGTTAAATTACTGATCAAGAAATGTCTTTTAATAGTTGTATACAATCCTCCTAAATGCAGTAGTGTCTATGATTTAAATGAATTATTCTCATCTTGCGTAACTAAATTTGAATCCATAATAGTTTTGGGTGATTTTAACTGTGCGACTACTAATAATTCATATGACTACTAATCACGCAATCGCTTATACTCGATTCTTTTTCAGTTTGAATTTAAAAATTTTGCCTCTTGACCCCACCTATCACACAAAAATATCTCAGACATGGATTCATCATATTAGTGTGTCGAATCCAGAAAAAGTACACTTTCACGGACAATTTTCTGTTCCAGGAGTTTCGAAGTGCGATCTTATTTACCTTTTGTACAGTCTTAAATGTCCAAAGTATAATCCTAAAATAATTCAGTACCGAGATTATAAGAACATGGATAAAAATGCTTTTTTACTTAAGGGCTTCGCCTTCCATAGCATCGTGTATATCAAGAACCTTCCCTTGACGGTAAAGTCTCAGTTTTTACATAATTAATAAATACTCATGTAAATCGTCATATACCGTTAAAGAAAGCTCGCGTAACACGTCCCCCTGCTCCTTGGATAACGACTGAAATCCGAAAATTATTGAAATTGAGAAATATTGCTTAGTCCATTGCCCGCCGTACGAAAACAGAAACGGACCGAAAAAGTTATAAATTCTTGAGAAATAAAGTCACTCAGAAGTTGAGGAATGAAAAAATTAAATATTATCACGACATATTCGGTGCAAAACGAGACAGTAGATCGCTTTGGAGAACTGTTAAAAGCAGTGGATTAGAAAAAGTAAAAGTACCGTGTGATATTAATATACATCTTGATAAATTAAATGATAATTTTGTTAACCAAGCACCGTGTATTGATAGCTCGTTAAAAGAAACAGTTCTAAATAATCTTCATAATCAAGATAGTACCAGAAGGGATTCTTTTTATTTTTCCTCCGTTAACCAATCTGATGTTCTGAAATTAATAATGAGTCTTAAATCGAACGCCACGGGATCAGATAACCTAAATGCAAAAATAATAAAAATTTGTTGCGACTTTGCTCTTCCGGTAGTAACAGAGATTAGTAATGCTTTTCCTACGGCATACAAAACTGCTTTTGTACATTCTATTCCTAAAACAACACAACCTAAGCATCCGAGTGAATATCGCCCTATTAGCATTTTACCCACTGTCTCAAAGGTACTAGCAAAAATTGCCCGCAAGCAAATAGAAGACTTTCTTTTATCTAATAATATAATGAATAAAAGTCAATGGGGTTTTTGAACACGAAAAAGCATTGGGACAGACCTATTGAGTGTTATCGAAGATGTTCGTAATGCAACTGAGTCAGGATAAATTACTGTTATAGTTCTTCTTGACTTTAGCAGAACCTTCGATTCGGTCGATCATGATATTCTTCTTGCAAAATTAAGATCACTGGGATTTTAAATTGGTTCTCGGAATATTTAACAATTCATAAACAAATAGTCGTAACTAATAATCAAAAATCGGTAGCACTTCAAACAAAAAGAGATGTAGCACAAGGCAGAGTTCTCGGTCCTCTAGCTTTTCTGTTGTATGTGAACGATGCCGACAAATCTCTTAGGTACAGTAGATTTCAAATATATGCTGATGATTTGCAAATATATATAAGCGACACACCAGCTAACAAAATATTAGTCACTGAACGCATAAATACATATCTGGAATCGCTACATACGAGGGCTACATCGTTAGATAGTTAGGTCTTCTCTTAAATCCCTCTAAATCACAATGTATTCTCCTTGGTTCAAAACAATCTATCAAAAAAATTACATACGCACAATTACCTGACATCATAGTAGACCAAAAACCAATAACATGGTGTAATAGTGTAAAAAATTAGGCATCTATTTTGACAGCTTACTTAGCTGGCAAAACTAAATAGATAAAATATGTCGGAACGTGTACTATTCGGTTCATTCAATGAAAGGTTTACGTGATATTTTACCAACTCCTATACAAGAAACCCTTGTCATATCCCTAGTCTTACCTCATTTTGACTATTGTGACTTCTTTCTAAGAAATGTAACGGGAAAATTAAAACGTAAATTAGAAAGAGCACATACATACATTGGTTTTATTTTCGACTTAAGGACATGTATAATCAGTTTTAGAATTCTATGAAAAATCCGGTTTCCTCACACCTGAGAAACGACGCTCGTTACATATGTCACTCCTTCTGTATAAAATCCTCAATAGCGACCATTAAAAAAATTAGCTGAACGTTTCCAGTTTTTGAAATTAACACGCGCGCAAGACTCATTCCTTCTCACGATCCCAAAACATAACACTACCTTTTTCAGTAAATCATTTACAATATAGTCTATCAGAGCATGCAAAAAGTTATCAACTCAAATTAAATCTCTTCCTTCATTCTCTTCCAATAAGCGACATTTATCCATGTGGTAGCAAACATAATTCCCTTTAGTCACTTTACAATACAATTCCTTCCTCTTCCCACTTCTTACCCACTCTTCTTCCTCACTCATTTCCCGTCTCTAACACTTCTTTGACTTTCACTTCTCCATCTTTCACTTTCTTCTCTTACAAAACCCCATAATCCTTCTCACCTGTTTTGTTTTATGTGAAATGAAATGTATTCATGTCTAATGTACTATGTAAAAATAGTAAAAAATTAATTGGCGCAGCGAAAATTGTACTTTCTTTCTCACCGTTGAATTTGTATATGGATATGTTTTTTATAAATCAACAATTAGTTATACAAATTATTGTGTTAATTTTCAATTAGAATTAATCATTTTTATCTTTTTTAGTACCTAAATTCTAAAATTTTAAATATCTATATTTGTTTTTCACGTCTCGTTGTACAGCATTCCCTTTTGCTTTTGTGTTTCAGTTATTCGCACTATGATGTTTCCTTTATTGGTTTAACTCTCCAATTTATTCGTTTATAGAAATTACAATTATCGTGGTATTTATATTTCTAATAGTGTTATGTTAAAATATTTTCTATGAAGTTTAAATTGTAAATTTTCCTATGTGTGTATCATATTATTATAGAAATTGTTATATTGTAATATTAACCTGTTCGCCCTAAGCCGCCACCCTGATTGAGGGTTTTGCTGGGCTTTCCCTCAATTGCTTAAGGTTTCCCGGGATGGTCCCTTGCTTTGCTTTCCCAGACTTAAATGTAAACGTTAAACCTCCGTAATTTTTCTACTTCTGTATAAATTGTATATTTTTCTTACACGGTCAGAAGGTAGAACAGACCCTATAGCCTGAGTCTCGCCACTTAATAACGACATTTTATTATTAGTAGTAGTAGTAATGTAGAAAATTATAGTGTGATTATTCAAGATTTAAAAACAAAAACTCCCAAAGTTGTTATTGTCACGGCTCACCTATTTATCTCGTCTTCCTCCTTCCTTCCCTTTCTCCCTTCTATCTTCCGCTGCTACTTGCTGCTGCTGCCCTTCACTCACTTTCCCTATAAGCTTACTTTCCCTATTTCCGATGTGTTTTATTTATTGATTTTTATTATATATATATATATATATATATATATATATATATATATATATATATATATATATATATATATATATATATATGTGTGTGTGTGTGTGTGTGTGTTTCCTTTATTTGTCTTGTTAATTTCCTAATGTCTCCTATTTTTATTCTGTTAAGTTCTAACCAACATGCCCATGTCATGTTTTGCATGCAACAACGAGCTCACGGAGTTCCCTAGAATCGGGGAGCTCCATGGTCACTGCGTTTTCGACGCGTCCTGTCGCTTGGCGAAACGGTTGGTGTGCCTCCAGCAGGGACCTTGGCTAACCTATCAGGTCCCCTACGCATTGCTGCATGAATCATACATCTGTAAGGCCTGCGTATATTTCAGTTGTATCTCCCGCCGCAACACGACTGTATGCTCTGCGCAATCCGATGGTGGGCAGTGTGTATTTCCTCCTCGTCCATCGCAAGATTATGCGACAAAATGAAGGAACTTTAAATAGATTTTTCCTTATCGTGACATCCTTCAGTGGCCAATGTAGGGTTTCCTGGACAAGTTTGTTGGCGGTTCACTGAGCCACATCAGGAACCGTTCTATGTATTCAGAGGAAACTTTTTGTGTATCCGGAAGAAACTTTCCATGTTATCAGCAGGAACGTTCCAATATTAAGTGTAATATTCATGTCTTTTGAAGACATTTGACATTATGGCATTGTCACGTATTCACCATATTTTATGTATTCACCATGACGTTTTATAAACGGACTCCTTGTATTGTGTTTTCTCACATATTACACATTAAGTCCTGCTTGTTCCCTACGTGTCGAGTCATTTATTAACCAGTAAAATGTATTCTATTCTTTAGATTTTTTTTGCTATGTAACCTACGCGCTTGCGACTCATCTTTGTGTATTTTTCATATTTTGGGTTCTACACTCTTACATTTTGTGTTTTTTTGTTTTGTGACTGTTTTGCTTTCAGCTTAGTTTCTAATGCGCTGTGCGTGCGTTTTGTTGAACGTCGGGGTCCACATGTTCCGAAGTTCTCCGCCTTCACGCTCTTACGGTCTGGCCGTGGGACCGGCCAGCTTTCGAGGTGGGGTTATGTCACGGTGTGCCATGACACATCTCCCTCCGAGAGTATCCCACGGTTCTTTCGATAATATTCTTCTCCGGTGGTCTCGCCAACGACTTCTTAGTGGAACCGTGTAGTTGAATGTTTATCTACAGCCCTTTCTAAGTTACCTCACAGCCTCCAGGTGTGTATCCTTTGGATTTTTATTCAATGATATTAACTTTGCATTTTAACTCCATTAAGTGGAGTTAGTGTCATTTAAGTCGTGACTCGCCAGACGGAACCCCGTGGCTTCAGTCGCGAGAGATAAGAACCCTTTCCTATTTGTCTCTTCTCTGTGGTGAGGTTCCCAGGGCGCTTTTTTTTCTATGCGGTCAGAGTCGGAATGACACACAAGAATGGGACCTGCCTACGCAGCTGCACTCTATCATCCCCTCCGTGTGGTATTCCTCCCTCATTTTTCCTAAATGCATTTACATGCATGAGGCAACGCCCTACCATCTCTACAAGTTACTGTAGGGTCGTGTGCAACCTTTCCATCTCCATATACCTTCCCCCACCACATACACTATTGTGTCCTTATGGACACGCATAACCACCACACTGCGAGGGTGTGGCTCCCTGTTCTCGGCACCTTAGGGAGTGTATACACCTACCCCCGCGGTCCTCTCCCGAACCTACTTAAGGCAAGGCCCACTCATTCTGGGGGGACTCTGAGAGCCGAGTGCTGCCGCTGCTGCCAGACGTGAGACCGCCCTTGATCGCCGTCGTGGCTTCGTCAGACGCACCCAACTTCGACTTCGACTTACTGCCTGACGGTATGAGTATCTTGGAACATTGTGGATCCTGGTGTCATGAGTTGCCATTCAAGCATGCTATTTCAGAACGTTGCCAATCATTCGCCCAAGAGGGCAGTAATGTAATTACTTGTTCTCAAGCCCACTCAGGGCTCCTTAACCAATTGAATCATTAAATTTTACTAATACTTCACATGTGTTCATGTTTAATTACCCAAACGCCTGGATAGGGACGTCCAAGCTAGTTTCTCAGGAACTAAAACTGTGTTACCCTGACCCACCGTTGGGGACGAAAGCCACCCCTATATTTTATAGAGGTGATCCCAAGCGCGACACAGTGGAGAGCGCCGTTTTTTCACGGTGATTGTTTTAACGATTTTTTTTCTTTTCTCTCGCTCCTGTTCGTCTGACTTGGCATTTGGTTTTCTTTACTTTTTCTCTTTATGTGTGCATGTATTGCTCTTTACAGGCGCTTCATTTTCTTTCGTTTTCTTGTGTTTTTTAATTTTTGGGACATTGTCTATGTGCATCGAGTGTGGTTCTGTACTTGTGGCTTTCCCTTTAGTGTTGATTAATCTAATATTTTTGGGTTTCATTTTCACCGAATCCGATAGCATATTTGTCATTTTCGGGCAAGGGTTTATAGCTTCTTTAGCTTTCCCAATTTTAGCTCATTTTTTAAACGCTTTCATGGGAGAATGTCCATCGCTCGTCCTATTCTTACTCATTCCCTCATTCCCAATTGCATATTGTGGATGAGTCTACGGATGGTAGTCTAATACACAAAAATATTGTCGGTGCAAACCTGTCTGTGTGAAGTTGGCTGGTGAGCATGCAACAGTTGAATGTAGAAACTGCTCAAGCAACCCTCCGAAATGTGCAAATCGCTAAGAAGAGCACTCTGAAAATTACAGGGGATGCATGGTAGCAGAAGAATTGCAGAAACGGAGACACGAGACGCCACAATGACCGCAATAGCTGCAAACAAGGACATTTACATAAAAAAGAGAGCTGAAAATCCTATGCTCAAATCACCCAAGGATATCTACGACACACTAACCAACAAGAAAAATTAAAACTTGTAGAAAATGGGATAACCATTATAGAAATTATTAAAAATATAACTGAAACCACAAACAATATATCCACGAGACTATATACAATAGAAGATAAATTCTCACAGAGCTCTAGAAAATAAAACAATCTGACCTACGTATTGCTACCTGGAATACCAATGGCATGTACAACCAAATACATGGAATTGAAGTATTTCTATATACAAACAATATTGATGTGTTCGTTATTTCGGAGAATCATTCAACAAGGTAAACTCACTACAAAATTAGTGAAAACGATGTGTACAAGACAATAAAGCAAGAGGGGGAAGTGCTATTCTAGTAAAAAGTAACATTGATAATTCTGTGGAATGTCCCGTTCAGTCAACTACAACCCAACTTACAATCGTTGGAATAAAAACCTTTGAAGAAAAATCTTATTATCGTTGCCGTATATTACCCTCTGAAACATAATATTAAGAGACCCGAGTATAAAAGCTTTCTTCAGCAATTACGGGAAAAAATTATAGTTGGGGGCGACTCTAATGCTAAGCATGTTGACTGGGGATTGTAGATTAACAACAACCAAAGGCAGTGAACTTAGAAAAGCCACAAGGGAATTGTGGTATAATCATCACACCACTGGCAAACCAACGTATTGGTCAATCGATATTAATAATATTCTAGATCTCCTAGACTTCTATATATCAAAGATTTCAACAAATTTTATTGACACAGAGGAAAACTATGACCTAGACTCTGATCATTCAGCGGTAATTCTAACATGAAGTGAAAGTATAATAAAAATGTTAATAGACCTACACTTGTGAATAAGACAACTGACTGGGAAAATTTTAAAATACAAATAGAGTAAATTTAAAATACAAAAAGGTTTAATGATTGAAATGCAAGTTAGCCCTCATGGGCTGATGATTACACATTTATGTTACATGCCCCTTATCGGGGCGAGAACTCAACATATTGAATTGACATGCCTTAAGGCCGAAAGAGACAGCAGAGTCCGTTAAAATCTTCCACGTGCATTTAATTACCGTTAAGCAGATCGACAACAGAGCTGGTGTACTCCAAGGAGCCGCGGTGAGCGGCGCCTGACGCTTCTCGCGTCGAGCCGTGCTCGTCACGTCTCGTCACATCCTCGGGCGTTCCGTCGGTCGCGATTCCAGTGAGTTCCCCAAAAGACTAGCACTAGCACCTTGTGATGGGTGGTCTTCTGCTTTTAGTAACCTCGAGGGGTGTCGCGGGGATTGGGGTGCATCTTACCGAGAGCGCAGCGAACCTTGGAACCCGCCCTCATAGGGGTGGAAGGCTTCACGTGGCCATCGAAATGTATTGAAATGCTCTCCATGGTAGGAGGAGAAATCGCAAAGGGAGAAGTTGCACACAGCACTATGGAAATGTGTGGAGGGGGATGGGCGTCGGCCCATGTATTCAGATATGTTTGGGGAAAGGGTAGGGGATATCGATGTGGTGGGAGACGCCCAAGTGCATAACTTCCGTGTGTGGTCTAAATACTCTGAGTCTAGAGAAATAGCTCTCTGCTGCGTAGAAAGAGTGATACAGAAGGGGGTTTATTTGCCGCGGCGAGCGAGTCGACCCACGTGTAAATTAGGGTGTAAGTGCGGAGTTCACTGTAATTGTGAATCAAATGTGAACACGTGCCCGGATGTTCGCGCAGTTCTAATAACATGGGAGCAGCTTGCCATAAGGGTATTAGCGTTATCGAGAATCAACACAGTTTCATGAAAGGGTTTTTAGAACGGCGCGCCTCTTTGAACGCCTATGCACACGTGGCGCGCGAGGCCCTTTATTAACTCAGTCGTTCTTACTATAACTCCCTTTAATTTTATATGTATGATTTAAATCGCCATATTTTATATTCATTTTCATTAAATTTCTTATTCACTTACTGAATGGTTCCCTTTGTTTCCCCTTCCGTAAACAGTTAATGCACCGTGATTTTTCCGTATGTTTATCCGAGTCTTTAAACATATGCTTTCCCCCACAGTCCCCGTATGAATTCTCCTTATCACGGCACCCCTATTAAAATGTCCTTACCTGTTGCACCAGTAGCACCTTAGTAGTTCCAAATACACTGCTTACATGTGTGACCGTGTACCCGCGTATATATTTTAATGCGGGTTGTGAATATAGTTTTCCACTTCTATGACTGAATGATGTAGCCTCCACTCCTTCCTTCCTATGCGCTTACCCACTCTTAACATCCTTTCCACTTCTTCTTGTTACTCACATCTGCATTTTTTGTAGAACGTTGTTGAAAAATTGCCTTTCGTCTACCTGCTCTTGAACGCCATAAATCATTATCTTCGGCTTATTTCACCGCACAGCTTTCTCCGTCAGCACGTCACATTCACCCAACACCTTCTGCAGCTCCTGTACGTCTTTCCCTCTTTACAGCTACCAATAATTCACCTCTTCGTTTCCTTCCACGCATCTACATATATTTTTATTCTTTTCCTTTTTATTAATTCACGAACCTTGTCCCCAACAGCGTATCATCTTTTCAGACCTCCTTTTAAACCATTATCCTTTTCCGTACATTTACGTTTCTTTCATTAGCTTTTGTCACCGTATCCGCATAACTCATCTTCCGCTGTCCCTCCTCACCCCTGACAACAATATACTTAATATCTCTGAATCTTTCTTCAAGTCTCTCCCCAACATTAACCTGTGCCAGATTCAATCTTTCCATTTTCCTTTCCACACAATCTATTTTTTCCAATTGCATTATGCATAACCCCTATCTCCCCCAAGACATCTCCTATCGTACGCGTTGCCAAATTCATATTTTCGCCAGTCCTCTTAATCATATCCTTTTTCTGTCGTACATTGGATTTTATTTCGTTCTCCCATCTTCGTTTCCGTGGAGCGTCCTCCTCGAACCGTTTTACAAATCCGACCAGTCTCCTGCAATTCTTCCTCAATCCGTCGTACATCATATATCGTTTCCCGGAGCCGCTCTGTTCCACGAAATATTTCATTCTCCTTGCATAGAGCAACCACATTTCCCCGCATATATATTATTTCCCCTCTCAGCACCGCCTGTACCGTTGCAGTTATCCTCTTGAATTTTTCCCCGTTCATTGAGTTCACCATTTATGCAAACCGTTTCTCCGCTTTCTTATAATGTTTGTCCCCACATGCTTCTCAATACTCCTCCCGTTTCTGCCTTCTTCTCTTCCCCTCGTTCGCCGCATCTGAGTCATACCACCTTTCCGTACCACCGACACCAAAATCCACTAAAGCGGTCCATACAGTCCTAAGTTATAATGCGTTTACCGAAAGCACTTAATAGAGGTAACGTCAGCAGGGGGAACGAAAGAAACGAATTCCGCTTGTCTTGGAAAGAAACGAATTCCGCTTTCATGGACCATGTAATGTCCCGTATTTAACCTGAACGTGTTAAACAAGCTACTGAAAGGTAATTGCTGATGCTCAAGCAGCAAATACAGTTTTACACAAGCTGTTTTACTTCCCTGCCTATTTTCAGAGTAACTGGATCCGTGTTTTTCTTGTAATTTACAACAGAAGTACACTCCTATTGTGAAGGCGGGGGTATTATATCACCATTTTCGAAGCACGTACTTCAGTCCCCAGAGACTAATCTTCACCAATTTTTCTCCCAGTCATGTTCTATCTTGTCCTATTGCACAACACACGTTACCACTATGCCGATAAATATGTTTTTAATATTTATTTCCAAGCTCATAGAAATCGTGGCCAGCACCGACACAATGTTCATGTATATTCCCATTATCAATATCATGGTTCTCAAACAAAAATAAACTACATTGAAACGTCAAAACAGAAGGAAATAATTTTCTTAATGGTTTTCTCATTCCCCTGTGCACTGCCCGCATTGGTTGCTATAATGTTCTTGAGAAATTCGTACTTGTATATTCGATTTGACTGATTATAATGTAGTAAATGCAAACTAGAGGCTACACTTCAGTTACTACAAAACATTTGGGTTCGGTATATTTATAATCTCAGAAAATTCGATCACGTATCTCTGTATTATTAGGAAAGTGACGTACTACGCCTTCACAATAGAGCATCACCTCAATCTATTGATCATCATCACCTCAATCACCTCAATCTATTGATCAAATAGTACACTTTAAGACATCACAATACTTGTCGAAAAAATTTCATTTTCCCACAACACCCAGACTGAAAGAAGCTCATCTATGACATGCCACGACACAAAACAATCAATGCTCACAATTCATTCACATCGACTGTGATTATGGAATAGGTCAAACTTCCAGAAGTAATTAGAGACTTATCTTCTCTCAATCAGTTTTGAGCAGGAATACGTTCTTAACTTTTGAAACGCCAGTGAAGGATTCCATGTGTTCACAACAGTTTTGCTCTTCTTGTTCAAAAATGTAAAATCATCATAGATTTGGTAACCATTTTGTACTTGTGTTAGGAAAATCAGCATCTGCGTATTTTTTAGGACTATTGTAAATATCAAGAAATTACTTGATTAAAAACATATTTAATAAGTTCATATGATAAAATATGATATTAATTTGTAAATGAAATAGGTCGCACAACATATTTTCCATTAGATTGTATCACCTAATTTAAATCATATTTAGATGTGTAAATTTCAAATAAATTGTATGTTTTAATCTTAATATCATGATTGTATTAATTGTTTCAATAACTTTGATTCTCTGTTGTAATTTCAATGTTTATCTAATTCTAATTATTTTGTATTTTTGTTTATTATTTTAATTTACCATTATTAATGCATTTAATTATTATTATTATTCTAATTATTGCTATAATTCTAATTAATTTTGTAGTTTATTAATTATTTTAAGTTTCAATTGTTATTGTAATTTTTATTATTATTGTAAACTTCCCTTTTTCACATGTGTATTTTCTGTACAGTTTGGCGGAAGAAAAGACCAGATAGTCAGAGCCAAACATTAAATATTTTATTCTATTTCATCCTATTTGACTTGTATATTTGTTTTTCCTTTATTTCTTGCTGACTTATCTAGTACAATTATAATAGAATAATACAATGTATAAAACAATTATAATATCGACGGCTAACTAAGGATCTTCAAAAGAAAATTAGTCTTTCTTCTGGAGGAATAGTTTTTCGCATCATGTTGCTAATTTACTCCCTCGCAAAACGAAATAAAAGATCAAAAGTTGATCTGCCCACGCATTACTATTTCTTTAAGGCATCAGGGACATTATCTTTCATACGATGAATGTGATTAAACTCTTTTTTCATCAACCATTGTTTTATCCACTCTCTCTTAACCCACTGCTTGATCACTCGAATTTAAACAACTGATTTTTCAAAGTAACACATATTGTGAGATTTGAATAATTAACCAATCTAATCATTCTTTTGCGGAATTTTATTAGTCGAAAAGTTGAAAAATTTGAACGGAGGACGGTTGGGAACAACAACCATGGGTGCGGTCGTCGGCGGTAGTTTCTTTGACTTCAAGTACGATTTACGGCTCTTTAGAAATCGAAGCGAGGGAGGAGGTCAGCCCATCCTTAGGAACAACATGTGGCCGCCGGGGTGCGCACAGGCTCCAAC